>JADRCC010578124.1:0-16480 GCA_019843855.1 Hylomyscus alleni
CTTATAGACTTTGGCTTCTTCTGTGAACACTCCCCTTGCTTGAAGCTAGCGGGCAACAGGAAGCTAAAGAACACTCAGTATGGGGTAGCTAGGATAGGATGCGGAACTAGGAAGTCAAGGGATCTGACTAGCAGTGTGAGACTGGTGGCACTGAGAGAGCAGCGATGGGAAAAGGGAGTCCATATTTTACTTTACATTTAGATGAGGAGAAATCTGAGAGCACAAGACAGTTCCCTGAGGATCCTGTGAAGTGTGCTGGTTCGAGCTGGCTGTGCACCCCTTATCCTCGGCACCACAGGTGCGAAGCAGATGCCACGCTTATCTGTCTCACAGCAAACAGAGTCACGCCTTCAGAATGCTAAGTACCAGCCAGAGAAGTTTGAAATGTATTAAAAGCAAGGCACTGAAGTTCAAAATACAGATAATCGCTTACAAATTACTGATTTCCTTTGGAGTGCAATTACATTTATAAATATGAATACAGTCTATATTAAACCATGAAAATTGACACTCAAATATCTGTCAAGAGTTTGACATACCCTTAGGGGAATTTTTTCAAACTTAGATGAATGCACACTAACATATTTCTTTTGTCAAAGTGTATTAAAATGGGAAAAGCAAATGGACTGGAGAGACTTAGGGATAGTTTAAAAGTTGATGCATGATGTGAACCAAACAATGGCTACTCTGAGGTCTCCCTCTCTTATGTCAATAAAGCGATATGTAAATGAATCTGAACACCAAAAAAAAAAAACCACAAAAAAAAAAAAAACAAAAAATCTACTAACATGAACACACATGAGATATTTTCCTTAGGGCTTGAATCTAACACTAAATAGGAGCTCATTCTTTCTCAGAGTCTTCTTTGTCTCTTTCTTTTCTTTTCTTTTCTTTTCTTTTTCCTTTTATTTTTACAGGGCTTTGTCAGGTTAGAACATCTAGAAATAGCTATAAAATGAGCTCCTCTTTCCACTATTAAATTTCAAATGACAAGGGACTGAAAGGCTAAGCAAACATGCTACAATATGAGCATGAGAATTCTAAACATTGAACCTGCCTGCCTGTGTGCTTGTCTGCCTGCCTGCACATCTGCCTGCCTGCACACTTGAATGCCTACACACCTGTATGCCTACACACCTGTATGCCTACACGCCTGTATGCCTACACACCTGTATGCCTACATGCCTGTATGCCTGCACACCTGCATGCCTGCCTGCACACCTGTATGCCTGCACACTTGTATGCCTTCACACTTGCCTGCCTGCACACCTGCCTGTCTGCACACCTGCATGCCTGTACACCTGCCTGCCTGCACACTTGTATGCCTGCACACCTGCCTGCCTGCACACTTGTATGCCTGCACACCTGCCTGCCTGCACACCTACCTGCCTGCTTGCCTCTCTCCTTCCCTCCCTCCATTCATATTTCCTTTCCTCCCTCTCCCTCCCTCCTCTAGTACCTTTTCTTTTCAGAGCATGCCCGCTGAAACTGTTACAAATTTTGCATGTACATGCAATTCTCTGCTTTTGTTTCTTGATAAATTAAATATGTAACTATATTAGCATAGTATATTTGCTCTCAAAATATACACTAAAGCCAAAATAGAATATCAGATACGGCAATAGTAATAAAAATATTATTTCAGACCGGGCGTGGTGACCCATGCCTTTAATCCCAGCACTTGGGAGGCAGAGGCAGGCGGATTTCTGAGTTCGAGGCCAGCTTGGTCTACAGAGTGAGTCCAGGACAGCCAGGTCTATACAGAGAAACCCTGTCTCGAAAAAAAAAATATTATTTCAAAGAAGCATGCTAATATTTACATCACAATCAGGTACTAATATACAAAATATATTTAAGGTGAGGTTCAATATGCTAATATTTATATCACAATCAGTACTAATATACAATATATATTTAAGGTGAGGTTCAAAATTAATGGTGGGGAATGATAAAAAAACATGTATTAAATATATAGGTAATTTATAATTTTCATGACTAACTTTATGTCAAATTTTGTTACATCCTCCTTGTTTTGTTTCTTTGTTTCCTCCTCAGAAAAATGAGCAAGAAAAAGCATGTTGATTGAGCCATTTGTCTGTATAGGGAGTGGTAGTTTAGTTACATTCATAATATTAGCACATAGATTTAACTGTAAAGGCATACATAAAATGCAATTGATTGCAACATGCTGAAAGCAGGGGAAGGTCATAGATTTTGTTATTATGTTCTTTCCATAGAATATCTATCAAATAATGCATGTGACCTTGTGGCTCACAAATTACATGAGTTTTCCAGCTGTAAAGAATATATTGAAAATTAATACTGACTTTTAATTGAAAACTACCACAGAACGAGTAACATTCTAGCATCTACCTTCCCCTCTGAGCTTTAATAGTTCTGTGCATTCCCTCCCATAGGAGGATTTGATCTGAGTAGCTTAAAGAGAATGCAGCCAGCTCGGAGGAGCTCCAACCTGGGATATAAGGAGGGCAGAAAGGATGGCCAAATGCTTTTTGTAAACTCTTCTCTTGTGGAATGGAGCCTGGATGGACACCATCACTCCAAGAACACAAAAATGAAGAAGAGGTCTCTGAGTTCCTTGAGCCAGAAAAGTTGAGCAAGTAGCTCTAGGACAGTCATGAGAAATGATTCCCACAGACCTGGCTTTGGATACTAAGACCCGATGTCTCGCCAGTCTACAGTGAAGTCATTTAGCTGGTTAGCCTCCTGCTTTTCTATCTCATTACAGATGGTACTTAGCATTCAGTGCTTTATCAATGTACCAAACGCAAAACCAGAAGGTGAGGCAGAATCAGGACCCGCTCCTCAGCCTGCTGTGATGTTTGTTATCTGAGGGCAATCTGGACTTGGTTACCCAACCTGAGTTCAGCTGATCACTAGACTTCATACTGGCAAACTAAATCCTGTCCTTGGGTTTTTCAGTTATGTGACCTGCTATAAGCTCACAATATTCTTTCAGCTTGTTTATGATGGATTCTGTAGTTTTGGACAAGCTAATATTAATTGAACTTGTAGACTGCTAAGTATCTGGGTGATGATTTTCATGTCTGCTGACTACACTACTGACATACACTTAGGAACTTGGTAAAGCACACTTCTGGACAAATTCATGAGAGTGTTTCCAGAGATGGCTGGCATGTACACCAGCCAGTAGAGGGGAAGATGCTCCCTGAATATAAGTGCACTCACTATCCATCAGGCTGGGAAAACAGACTGAACAAACACAAAAGGGGAGACCCACCTCTGCTCTAAGCTGGACTTTTTTATTGCAGGTGCATTTCTATGTCCTGAAACTCCCATCTCCATCAGATTTTTAGCCTTCAAATTAGACACGTGCCAGTCCTCAGAAACGCTTTTACATTTCCAGCCATGGTCAGGAGCTGCATCACTGGGTAAAGGTTTTGTCCTGGGGTTTCCAGCTTTGCAGTCTAGGGGGTCTCTGACTTGAAAATGGACACTGAGGGGCTGCTGAGCCTCTGATCACATCAAATGATCTAATAAATCCATGCTGACACACACACTCTATTGGTTGTGTTCCTCTGGAGAAGACTAGGCCAGTATTTCTTACTTCCTTGATTTTGAAGCCTCTATGGGGCTACCTAAGAAGCCCCTGCCAACCAACCACACCTACGTTTCTCTCACATATATTAAACGCTCTCTTTCGCACAATAGATTTTTCAGTTTTGCCTGCTACCTATGTTTTAACAGTTCCTCTGTTGAGATCCTGGCCCTTTTTGATACCCGTGGCATCTTGTCAAAGGCTCTTAACTCCCCGACCCAATGTGAGCTGTCAAAGCCTCCTTGGTGTCATACGTACCATGGATTCAATTACTTCTATTTTATTTTTCCCATTTAACTCTCCATTTTGAAGGTTTTTAGTGTCCAGGAGAAATGTGACCTATTCCCATGGGGAAATGACTTCCCAGCACAACTTCAGGTCATTGACTTGACAGCTAAAGTGACATCTTTTTATTCTCCTCTGAGTTCCCTATTACCTGCCATGGTAGAGTAAGCATTGCAGGACCGATTAGCTTGTTCTACAAGTGAATTCTCCAGAACTTTCTATCCACCTGTTTCAATATTCCAAACCTTCCCAACTTCCCTAGCTGCTCATGCCCCGTGATGGCTCAGGCACAGGGCAATAAACCCTATACAGGCTGTGGAAGTTACTGAGTAAAGATGTATCTGAGTACAGGAGACAGCAAGCACCGCTCTGAACAAACTACGCAATGTCATGTAAGTACCAACGCAGGAAAGACACGTCTCCACCTACAGTGATGTAATATATTTGCTTCTAGATAAACACTTCTCTATCCAGTATACCAAATGGCTAAGGACCTCCTCAGTTGACTAGAAAAGGAAGAATTCTACAAAAGAACTAATATTCAAAGAGTCAAAAGACCTATATAATCTAAGGCTGAAGTTAAAAACAGCAATATCTTCCTCAGGTTATAGAGATACCAAACCAACAAGGTATTATAATTTAAAGCTACATTTTTTATTATTAAAATACACTTAGGATCTTCACCTTCTTACTCCAACTCAAGGTTATCAACTTCCAATTTGTGTCAAAGTCACTTCCCCATTACTGTTTCCTCATTCCGTTTATGATGTGTTCGTTTCTAAGATTGTGTCCCTTTTGAAAAGGCCACAGGGAAATGGGCAGCAGGGACACCCTTCCCAGCTTATCTGAGACTCCCTTAGCTCAGTGCCTTTAATTAAATGAAAATGATGGGCTTTCCTGCACAGACTCTGAATGACATACATTCACTATCTTTGTTCCATGTAGGGGGAAAGAATATGCTCACCCTTACGGGCTAAATACAGAGTGAGGGCAAAGCAAGCGGACACGGTGTTTGGCTGCAGTGTTCTAGGTGGAGAACAGAGCACATTAACACTGTGAAGACAGAAATATCCCACAAATAATGTAACTCACTTGGATTTCAGAGTACAAGTGTTCCTGAGGTCTTTCAGCACGGAAAAGCCAGAGTGGGTAAGTTAAGAAGGTGGTAAAAAGACAAAAGACAAGTTTAATGGAAACGATTAATTACCCCTCCTGCTGGTAACTACAGTGTCTTCACATATTGAAAGCTTAAGAGAGGCAAATCTATTCCTAACAGTTACTACAGGTGAGAAAAAGACAAGTGGACCACCCTCCTTTAACATTTAATTAATTAATTTGTTTATTTGTTTCTTTATTGGAGACAGGCTCTTCCTGTATAGTTCTGGCTGGCTTGGGACTCATTGTGTAGACCAGGCTGGTCTTGAACTCATTGAGCTCACTGGTATGGATAAATTTTAGTTTTTGTTTATATGTACTCGAATTCAAAGTAATAGAAAATATTTCTAAACTTTCGAAACCGTTAGATAATAATGTTAATCATGAGGAACCTGAACAGCCCCCAAGAACCCCAACCCCAGAATCAGCAGACACTGCATATGGATATATGGGCCCCTTTTTCTAACTCTGGAAAGGGCAACATTAATTGCCCCCTTGATTTTGTTGTTTGCTTTGCCCTGTTTTGTGTGTATACACACACACACACACACACACACACACACACACACATACACATGCATGCTTTTTAAATCAGTAAAACAAAAAAAAAGTCTCCTTTTTTCTTTATAAATCAACACTCTTATGTTAACATGTTCATTTAATATGAAACCCTGGGAGACCTTAGCAGAGGCACTGTCTTCCTTACAGCAGGCTTCTAAGAAAAGAAAGTTGAGCCTCTCAATAAGAAATATAGTCATTAATGGAGTGTCAAGTTGCTAATGCACATTTAAAAGAATGAGCAAAATTAGCAAACTGGGGCTAAATAACCGTGTGGGCTTTTTACATTCATGTAAATCTAAACCTGAAAGATATCTTTGAAAATGCTGGAGAGGAGGTTATGAAGCAGAGGGAATGAGAAAAGCTCCTTGCATTTATACACTTAAAACTCTGCCGGAATGATTTCTATCAGAGGATGAAGGGCTCCTTCATCCTGCATCACTTCACACTGCATCAGAGGAAGTCAGAGCTGGCAGCCAAGTACTCTAAGAGAAAAAGGAACCTGCTGCATAAGATGGTGTCTGAATGGGGAATGGTGGCTTATATAAAACTGGAACTCCACGAAAGTCTGGGTCTATGGGTAAGGCATTCAGGGACACTATTTAAATCATCGGAATTTGGGCATGAGAATTAATGGATGCAGATCATCTTTGCCTTCTGGATGCTGCTTGTAAATGCACCACTGGGCAACGAGACAGAGTATTTGGGGTTATGCTGGCAGCATGTTTTAAGCGGAAAGAATATGACTGAAATTGGAAATGAAGCCTGAAAGCCTGGCAAAGATGGGCTCTCTTCTAGACTCCACTTGTGGCTGTAATACTTATATACAAATCACCCTCTCCAAGCCCCATTACATCTTCTCTAACACAGAGGGTAATATCACCTACTTAGCACGCCTGTGAGAATTAGGTGACATCATGTTCATAATTATCTCAGGGCGCCATTCATACCCTGAAAAGGCCCAGTAAAAGGTAGTAGCTGTTAGCACATTTTTTTTTCCATGCACACTGCAGGTTTCAAAACATCTATCCCTTTAGAAAAGAGTCAAAACAATCCAGCTAAGTAACAAACATCTTCTGCTAAGTTTAAGGATAGTTATTACAAAAGGCATTTCAATAGTCTTGCTTTGATTATAAAATTTCTTTTTGCATAGAGACTAGGTCAGATAAAAGGGGAAGCATGAATTTTGAAGGGTGGATTAAAAAAAAACAGCATATATAGTAAGAGACAGAACTGTTCCGCAGGCTGAACCCAGACAAATAAGATCTTAACTTAAATCGAAGGTAGCAAATAGGTTTAATCTAGCATGCAGATGTTGACTAATTGGGGATGGCTGCTTGGCTCTGACCTGGGGGTAAGGTCAGGAAATGCTGTCAATCACTAAGGATCTGTGATCACTTAGTGATGTCTACTGTGAATTCTAGGTAGGTCTAGGTCTAGTGTCTAGGTAATACATAAGTATTCAACTCTTCCTCCATCACAGTCTTCAGTTATTCTCCATGGAGAAGGAAAGGAGCAAAGAAAAGGCATGGTGGGTTGGCACATGGAAGGGAAAAAAATAAAAAATCTATCAAAGCGTGGGTGGGAGTGTGCAGTGGCCAATATGCAAACATACTCTCATCACACATCATGTGCAAATTTTCAGCTCTTTCTACCCCAGGGGTTACTGTTGACTTTGGTAAAACTCAAGAGTGGGCAGAAGATACCACGGTGAGATCAGAACTGTAGTTTAAGTCATAACAATCACTTTTGAGTGCTATGGTGGTTTGAATAAGAAACCAAAAATCTACGCCAAGTTGGCCCTGTGTCTTTTTCTTTCTACTGCCTGTGGATTCAGATGTAGGACCCTCAGCTATTTCTTCGGCACCATGTCTGCCTATGTTCTGCCCACGGTCCCTGACATGATGAGAATGGAACAAACCTTTGAACTTTAAGCCAGCCCCAATTAAGTACTTTCTTTTATAAGAATCACCTTGGTCATTGTGTCTCTTCACAGCACTAGAACACCCACTAAGATAAGTGGTGATTGCAACCTCCTTCTAGAAGGAAAAAAAGCAATGGCACTTAGGCTGAGAAGCAGACACCTCTTGGTGAAGAACCTGTGACTATATTGTCCTGTTGAGAGCACTCTTCTAAGAAATTCAGGCTCGATGGCTTCCCAGTTTGTCTCTTTTTTTCTCTATCCAATAGGATCAGTCTCATTCCAACAACAGCACCTTCAAGGGGAAGGGCAAAGCTTGGTACCAACACACAGCACAAGAGATGTGGCGGAAGGACGAATGGAGAACTATGAGGAGAAGATTAAGAACATTTTATTCAGAGTAACGCTGGGTGCTGATCACTATAGTCAGCCCGTGTTGCCTTGGCTATCTCAGTGAATCCTAAAGGCATCTGTCATGGTGGCAGGAAACAGAAGCCTGAAGACAAGGGAGGGCATATTTTTGATATACAGAGCTTGAAATCTAAAAAAAATTGACAAAAATGAAGTTAGATTCTACTAGTTCATGTCTGTTGAAGATTTTAGAAGGGAAAAAATGTCCAGTAAGGAGAAAATAGCCTGGGCTTCCTTCTCTGTTTCTTGGCTAAGGTTGGTGCAGCTAGCTCATCACCAGCCTCTAAGTGGGTAAATTTAAATTTCCTTCAGATAAATGTTTTCCCAAATGAGAAAATGCTATTTTTAATGAAACCAAATAGCCTTAATTGGTTGTGATGGGAAGTAAACTCAGAGATAAACACTGCATAAATAATTCAAGGCTTTCCATCTGGGGAAACTTCTATCTGAATTGGATAACGGATATTCGACCTAAGACAGTCTGCAGCATGTAAAAAGCCGACTTGCATCTAAGCTGACTTTCTAAGCACAGCTAGCATCCACATAGGATTGTGGAACAACCGTTATGGGTTCCATTCTTACAATGAAAGCAAATTAAAACATTCACCCGGGTCACACAGCTTTACCCTCTCCTCCATCACTATGCCATTCAACTTAAAATGATTACTGTGTTCAGGATGGATTAAAAGGATGGGTGAGAAATGGCCCCCATGTTTCCAGAACTTACATACTAAAATCCATTAAATATTAAGGGCTATAATAAACATCTTGGAAAAGTAATATAGAAGGGTAATTAATTCCAATGGGGGGAGATGGACAGCTTAATGGAAGAGCTGGCATTTGGGCTCAACAGTGACATCTGACATCAGAAGGATATTAATAAGGATGGCAATGTACTACGCTACATATGCTATTGATTATTTTTATTTCATATTAATAGCCACAGCTAAGGATTCAGTGGTGTTTACTGTGCCAGACTCTGAACTATCTGTTTGGGTGCAACAGTTCATTGATTCACACAGCAGTAATCACATGAGCTATGGATCACCAGTAACTCAGTTTTAAAGACAGAGAGGTTAAATGTATTGTTGAATACCTGAAAGGGGAAAGAGGGAAAAGCGGAGTTTCTGTAGTAGTGGGCCATATCTCTGTAGTAGTGGGCCGTCCTCTGTAGCTAGTCACTGAAAGGTGGTGAGAAAGGAGCTAAGTTCTGATATGATAGGAAGGTATGGGACCTGCCCAGAAAGTAATGCTTATTGGGACCAGAATATATCCTCCCAGTGCCAGCTCAGGAACACTCAAAACTATTGCCTTCACATTCTGCATTTGTTCTAGTTTATAAGCACTAAGGACATGCACAGGGCTATGACCATTTGGTGATCAGCTGACCTAATGCTTTCTCAGCATGATTTTAAACATTAACAACTCTGTATGTGTGTAGGCATGTGTGTGTGTGTTTGCTCTTGTGCATGTGCATGTGTGTAAACATATATGAGGAAGCCAGAGAACAATCTCCAATATTATTTTTTAGGTACTGTGTTAGGTGTTTTAGTTTTGCAACATGGGCATTCACTATCCTGGAACTCACAAGTAGGCTAGGCTGGGGAGTCTCCTGGATCCTCCTATTCTTGACTATGTAGTCCTGGGATTATAGAGCTCGAATTCTTTGCACTTTATTGAGCCAGCTTCCTTCCTTCCTTCCTTTCTTCCTTCCTTCCTTCCTTCCTTTCTCTCTCTCCCTTCCTTCCTTCTTTCCTTCCTTTCTAGATTTTCTTCCTGACAAGATTATAACATTGATAAAGATTGGGTGTTCTAGTTTCTTAGGACCTAAGAAAGAGTAATATGGTCCAATCACAGAACCAGCAAAACTTCAGTAAAAGAAAAAAAAAATCTGTCCCATAGCAAAGGTTTATTCTTTATTTAAACAAAGATAGCATGACTTCCAAGCATAGGATATACTACCTTGAATACTGAACAAAGAAAAATGAAGGGGAGAGGGAAGGAGGAATACAGAAAGGAAAGAAGGGAAGGAGTAGAGGAGAGGGGAGGGCTCAGGTGCAAGAATGCTATTTCTTACATTAGTGCATTTAGATCTCAACACTGTAAGAATCAGTTTTTACTACCTAAAATGTACAGAACTCATGAAGAGTCATTGAAAAGAATAGGTAGGGGAAGTATTCCAGCTTGTGTAGTTCAATGTCACCTGTGACTACTTTTTGTATTTGCATTCTGCCAGATACCCACCCCAAACAGATCTCTATGACTTCAAGGCTAGCCTGATCTACAGAGTGAGTCTGAGACAACCAGGACTACGTAGAGGGATCCTGCCTCAAAAACACAAATGAAGAAATTAAAAATAAATAAATAAAAGAAGGGAGGGAGGGAAGAAGGGAGGGAGGGAGGAAGGAAGGAAGGAAGGAAGGAAGGAAGGAAGGAAGGAAGGAAGGAAGGAAGGAAGGAAGGAAGGAAGGAAGGAAGGAAACTTATTTGGACTTCCAGTTTCAGAGGGCCTCCATTTGCACAGCAGGGGAGGAGATGATTTGCAGTGACTGGATCATATGGCAGAGGTTTCTCACATCACAGTGGACTAGACATCACAGGTGAGGACCCAGGACCTTTAAATGACCTTTATAGCCTCTCCTCTAGTCACCATGTAGGCCCTACCTCCTAGCGTTTCTGCAGCACAATAGTGCCTTGACTTGGGAACAAGTGTTTAGACTTGTACCTGTCTGGCACATTATAGCATTAAAGCACAAGACTGGCCTCTCCACAGCCACCACCTTTACTGCTCTGTCATACTAAAAGTTCTGCTCGTGAGAACAACATCTGAGTTCGATTTAGGCCTTTGAAGACCCAGCTGACTTTTCAGAAAAGTCAAAGGATTAGTAGGACATGACATTATACATCTTCATCACTAGGGTGGGCACATTCCCCACAGTGTTTAATGCTGGATAAATACACCTCTTCAAGGGAGTCTTGCTATTTGGTGTCTTACAAGGCATTAAAACTGATGTTTGGGGTAAAAATTGTCTTCAATTTGTGAAACTTAGAATCTACTTTGGTGTGTGAAATATAAATATGTTGAGAAAATGAAAATGCTTTCCTCTTCTGTTCATTAGGAAGAGCCTTTCGAAATGGAGAGGCAATCCAAGTGTGATATTTTATACACAGATGCACCAAGCAGCTATAAAGACAACTTTTTAAATATTAAAGACTTTGAGCTGGTTGTCGGCTGCTAAAGTAACTACCTATACAAAACACTTAGCACTGAGAACCATCAGAAACCAATACTTCCTTATTAAATCTACTTAATGTCAAGACTGCTCAGCAAGTGGAGTAACTTTCTAAAATATTTAACATGGAGTCACTTGCAAGTGGAGAAGATATTTTTTATTAAACATACTTAATGATGAGTGTATTAAATATAATGCTGGAGAGGAGAAGTAGAAAAGAGCTGTAACCATTTCAGAACAAACACCCGGTGTCTGTAGCTGTGCCTACCTCAGTCCTCTGCCGTTATGAAGCCTGTATAAAGCAACTAGCCACAGTCATATGTGCATATGGGTTAGGACACACAGGGTTGACCTATGTGGCCCAGACTAGCTTCAGATTTATAATCTTCCTGGCTTTGATTCCTGACTAGTGGGATTTCAGACAGAAGCCACCATGCTCAGCAATCCAACAACACTGTTAAGTTCACATCTGCTTCAACCAATCAGCTACGAAATTAACTCCTCACAATGAGAAGTAATAATTCTGTACACAGATTCTATCAAAAACTGAGATCCCAGGTTTAAAGTTATATAGACAACGAGCTTTGTCATTAAAAGAAGGCACATGTAGAGACCCACATATCTATATGGAAAACATGGCAAATGACCCATCTTATCTCCACTACTTTATGAGAGACTTTTCTTACCCCTATTGCGTGCAAACAATTAATGTATACCAGTGATGGTGAGCAAGTTTCCAAGCACTTCTTACTGGCTTTACAATTTTTATGATGTGAGCTGTATACAAAAACCCATGGGGCCCTGAGTTTGATCCCCAATAGCAAAAAAAGAGGAGAGAGAGAGAGAGAAAGAGGTAGGAGGTATGTCTAGCCATATGAGTGTTCACTGGATAGATTGCAATGAGCCAGCTCTACCATTGCTACAGATTTAGAATATCTTTCCAAACTGAAAGTCCATGAGTATCACCCACTTAGGGTCCACGTAGAGAGAGATTAGAAGAAACAGTAGAAGCAATAAAATGTTCTTTCCTGTTACAAAACAGAAACCTTGAGACAGAATATTTCATTTGGTCTTTAAATCTATCCCATGAAGCAAATAATGAGCAGTTCAGGAAATGGGATACAAAAACATTCCAAGACTGCCCAGAACTGGGCCGGGATCAAATGCAGGCACATTTGATTTGTTTGTTTGTTCTGATTTTTCTTTTCTTTTTAAAAGGACCAAAGTCAAGCATTGTGGAATGAATGTTTATGACCAGTCCTTCCTTTACATACTGAATCCCAATATGGCATTTGGAGAAAGAGATCTTTCTGTTAGATAAAGTCATGGCTGTGAAACCCTCAAGATGTAATCTTTAACCTTAGAAGAAGAGACAAGAAAGCCTGTTTCCTCCCTGTCTGTACACAGAGGAGAAGATGCCTCACAGGGACACCTACAAACTGGCCCTACTTTCCCATGTCCAGAGCCACAGAGAAACATATTTCTGTTGTTAAACTACTTGGCCATGGGCTATGGTCTTCTGCTGAGACAGTCTGGGCAAACTAGCAGAACAATGGTGAATGGTTCCATGAGCAATGGCAGATACAAGAATATAGAGAGTATAGAATACAAGCCCTCAGAAGGGGGTGATACTCTTCCTCCCTGCCTGTTACATTAGCAATGTCTAGAGACACCATGACTCTTTGGCACAGAGTGCACAGGGCCCAAGGATGCCACACAGCTCACAGGAGAAGGCCGTGATAGAAAGTGAGAGCTGAAGAAGGAAGGAAGGACAATGCTGTGCTAGGAATGTAGCCCATGGTACCCAGTATGCCCTATGTCCTGGGTTTAACCTCCAGAAATCCAGTGGGGGGTAGGGCATGGTGGAAAGGACATTAAGTTAAGTTCCATACATTCTACAGTGTGTCATTAAGGTAAAAAGTAATGACTTATCTATATAAGCCTAGATGCATCACTGAGTAACTCCTGGGCTGGAGTGCCTGGGTTCCACCCACACCAGCGCTGACCTTTTTCTTGTTCCATGTTTCTGGTATCATTATTTTAATCACCCCAGGATCAACTTTCCCTATCTGTAAACTTCAGATAAAATGAGCACTTTGCTGATAAGGGAGAAAAACAACGAGTCCACACTCACTGTCCTTAGTTCATACCCAGTGCTGGCTCTGGGCATCAAGGACACCATGGATGTCCGGAATGAGAGTGAGAAGAAGCACTGACAATCGGCCCGAGCTATCTTGAGTACCGAGCTCTGCACAGGCTCCTATCATCCCCAGCCACAACAAAGCGCAATGGAGTGTGCCCTGGAGGCCATTTAATCAGAGCAGGGTACAAATTACCCAGCATTTGTCTTCTGGCTTGTTCTGGAGCCCGCAGCTTTAGCAACTGCCTTTCTTACTGTTTATTTATACTGTTTCTTTTTGCAACAAAATCTCAGTAAAACTGCTCTAGGGACAGTTTTAACTCCCCACCCCCACACTCAAGAATCTACACGCATAAAGGAACCATTAAAAAGGATTCAAAGCAGTGCAACCCACCGAATGCCAAGCAAAGGGAGGATACTGAGGCACGAGCTCACCTGTGGTGCGACCCTCTAATGCTAAACTCCTGAACGGATGGATTCCAGAACACACCATTAGCACGTCCTCATTTCTTCCAATTTGACCTAATTCTTGTAATGGTAAAGACTGGTGGAAGTGCCGGCTAGTGTCCCCAAATAATGATGGGGTTCAGACACAAGAAAACAAAACGCAGAAGTTGAGGAAGCAATTTTAGTACCACTACAAGCTGTTTTCTTAACCTACCATGGAATTCCTTTTTGGGGTATCTAAAATGTAGCAAATCACTGAATAGAAGCTTAGCTTAAGTATCTCCTAACGACATGCTAAAATATACCTCTCTAAGAAAATACGGGGAGTTCAAATAGCTTCCCTCCATGAACACTGTTGGTTTTTTTTTTTTTTTCAAAGCACGTTTCACTTTCTCCATTATCTAATTATCCACCAAGTGAGTCAACTCCTCCACTCTTTGATGGGTAGAACATACACTCTGTGTGGTGAGGGTCTTTTTTTTTTTTTTTCTGGGCATAAAGTAGTGCCTGACATAAAGCAAGCACTGGGTGGGATGAATAAATCACTGAATTAACATGACACTAATCCCTTACTCATGAAACGTGCAGGTAAGAACTAACGACGTCCCTACCAAATGCTGGACCTAGGCCTACATCTGTCTGAGGTTTAAGTATGATCCAGCAGCGCCCTAGACAACAGCTCTCAGCTAGGACTGCATCCAAGATGAAGAATATCACACTGGATGTGCCCGCCAACTTCCCAGCTAGAAGCTACAGCTTCTCCATTAGAGGATGATAAATGTCACTGTCATAATCAAAACTTTTCTGTGGTTTTCAATGCGCTGGCTTTTACGCTGAAAGGCAAAGCATTAATAAAGCGATTGAAGGAGTTGGATTCTAAGTCTATGAATGTCAGTGGCAAGGGTTCCCATATGTCACTCTGCAATAATAAAGGACTCGAGAGAGAGAGAGAGAGAGAGAGAGAGAGAGAGAGCTCGAGGGACCGGGCAGAACAGTACTGGCTGTATTTCTTAAATGGTGGACGGCGAGGACAGGACGGAAAACAAATACATGAGCCCAATGAAGGCAAAACTCAATCAATCCCTTCGCCATGGGCACGCTGATGCGCTATGGGTGCACACTCTCTAAAACGTTCGAGAAGAATCTACACACCTTCTCCATCCAGCCCAGTCCATCACATCAATGTCTCAGGGCAGGAGAGCCGAACCACGGGCTCCCTAGGTGGCTTTGTGCTGTGAGGTCCCTGCTTTGCAGGTGATGTTAAGATCTGTGGGACACCACTGGTGCTAGATCATCACAGATTTGTGTCAACTTCTTGAAGAGGCCCTTGCTTAGAGACAGGGCCACTAAACCAGCACCACTCTAGAGCCCAAAAAAGCCTTGCTGATCTTTAGCGCTCACAGATTAACTTTAAATGTCGGGGTGGAAGTGGGGTAGGATGTCTCTGGCCCAGTGGGTCTAATTTCCTCAAAGGCATGGGGACGGGGGTCTTTCTTGGATGAGACCTGACTGTGGGCACTTGCCCTGCCTCCAAACATTAATATTCTCAACCATCACCCGAATCGATGTGGCGCAGTCCTGTTCCCCAAGGAGGAGCCATGGATGAGGACAGCCGCATGAACCTAGTTAATTTAAAAGTAATAGAGTGAGATTGCTCCCATTACATTTATCGAACTGGCCCTCCAGTGGCTGGCTGCACTGGCAGCCAAGTCTACGGCAGGGACTCACATGGAAAACCATCAGCGCCACGGCTTAGATTTTATTTATATTTTAATCATGCATGGTTTTCTTCGGCTACTGTCGATATTTTTAACTTTTTTTTTTCAGAGTGTGCGCATGCGCATGCTGCCAGACTGCTACGTTTCTTTCTTGCAGTCTCTTCACTCATCCTGTTCTTGTCATCCTGCAGAGCAGCTGCTGAGAATCTCAATGGACATACACCTTGAAGGAAGAGTAACTGACAAGTAAGAAGATCACAAAAGAGTCAGGTCTAAAAGTCAGGCTAACTGCACCATTAACACAGGGCTATGGCTGCTTTCCTTAAAGACCCTCCCAGGGTGCGGCATGGCAACGCACACCTTTAATCCCACCACTGGGAAGGCAGAGGCAGGAAAAAAAAAAAAACAACAAGACAATAGAAACACATCCCAGAGAGGTTGGGTTAATTATCATATATTATATATTTTTTAAAATCAGCTTGCCTGTATGACACGCTTAGAGAAAACTGTTAACTCAGGTTTCCTGTGTAAATCTCACAGGAACATTCACATTAGGCTGGGAACCTGTCTTGGCGGTTGTGAGCACTGCGTGCTCTCTAGAGGCCTTAGGCTTGATTCCCAGCACCCACATGGTGGCTCACAACCTCTTTAACTGTAGTTCCACGGGAGACCCTCCTCTGGCCTTCACAGTGTCTATAGTGCATGGACAAACAAGCAGGCAAAGCACTTATACACACAGAAAATAAAAATTAAAAAAAGGATTTATTTTGGAGAGTTTTTTTTTTCCTTTTGGAAAAAGAAGAAAGGTTTTGGGAACTGCAAAATGTCTCAGACAGCAAAAGTACTTGCCACAAAGGCCTGCCTCATGGGATTAAGCCCAGAATCTGAGGAAAGGAGGAAGGAGAATACTGGCTGCACAAAGTCCTTCTTTGACCCCAACACATCCATGATTTGCATGCCTGCAATCCACAACATGAAACACACACACACACACACACACACACTCTCTCTCTCTCTCTCTCTCTCTCTCTC
>JADRCC010578125.1:0-12102 GCA_019843855.1 Hylomyscus alleni
TTTTTTTTTGAGACAGGGTTTCCCAGTGTAGCCTTGGCTGCCCTGGAACAGCCTGTAAACCAGGTTGGCCTCTAACTCCCAGAAACTTCCCCCTGCCTCTGCCTCCCTAGTGCTGGGATTAAAGGCGTGCCCCACCACCATCCAGCTAGCAAAACCTTTTAAAGTATTTACATTATCCAACTCCCAGTAAGACTAGAGATTTATCCAGTAACATAACAGGAGACAATGCTTGAAAAATGTCATGCCCACCAGTACTTGAGAGGCAGAGGCAGGCGAATTTCTGAGTTTGAGGACAGCCTGGTCTACAGAGTGAGCTCCAGGACAGCCAGGGCTACACAGAGAAACCCTGTCTCGAAAAACAAAAAACAAACAAAAAAAAATTATGTCTACAGTCAACTGCTTTAGGATTGTGAGGCAAGGTAGTGAAGGTTTGTGAACATTTTAAAATAACCAGCAAGGGTAGAGAACTAAATACATGTATCAGAGGCTGTTCTGGGATAGCCACCTAAAAAACATGGCACTGAATATATTATGGAAATGAGTTTTCAAATTAGAGATATGTTAAGTAAAAATGTAATAGAGATGATCTGCTATATGTATGCATATATCCATATTCATAACTGTAAATGTTCTACATATATCTGTATTTTAAGAAAGTTCCTCTCTGGTAGTGAGATAAGTGGAATATTGTCTTTCTTATACGTTATTTAATTTTTTTTCCCCAAATTTGACCCAGTGAATGCATATTACTTTTGTAGTTCACAGGGAAGAAGAAATGGAAGAAATGGAAGGGCAAACATTTCTTCAGGAAGGGAGTCAGGGCCCCTTCCGTTGGCTATCGTGGACAGAGAACTGAAAGTCAAGCCACAGCATTTATAAAATCATTTGCCAATGTTTTCAAACCAGGATTCTCAGGTGCCGCCTGATTCAGAATAACCAGAAGACGGCAGATTTATTAGAATACCAGAAGTCCCTTAATCTGCTGAGGAGAACATACATGGGTCCTTTATATACTGAGCATCCCCAGGGAGCCATGTTCTTCATGCATAGAGAGCCGAGCAGAACAAACATAAAAAACTAGAATCAAGTACTAAGCTCATGCTATCTTAAGAGCGCTTTATCTAGCTAGCTATGGCAGCTCGAGTGGTCTCTTGTGTCGTGAACGGTCTGCTGTGCAATCGAGTTGATTCTGCATGAGTCAGGGTGCCCTCCTGATTTGTGAGGCAAGGTGTTTCAGTCATATCCGCCAACTCTTCCCCAACTTACTTTCCCCCTTCATTTTATAGTTGTCATGACAACTACACTCAAGGCCCACAGTCATCACCATCTCTGCTTCCTGATTTATTTCCTTCCCTAGATTTACTCAGAGGCTGCCCTCTGTGGTTGGGGGAGGGGAAAGTCTCCAAGGAAGAGAGCTTTGAGGTTCCCTGGGTCCATTGGTCCCTTCCAGCCCCCTACAGGATGGGCCCCTGAGACCCCTTCCTCCTACTGGGAGCGAATCCCATATGTGTCCTGTAGGTCTGAAGTCTCAGAAGCCAGCTTTCTTTAGCTTTGTTCCCAGACTGAAAGACCTGACTTTGACCTTAGTCTGTAATCCATGTTCCGCAGGGGCTTTCGGCACCTTTGCTCTTAGATGTTTTCACTCAGAGCACAGACCCTTCTGGGAGAAGGTCCTGTGTTTGATGTGCCTGTCTGCCTGTCTGATTACTCGAGATGCGGTAGCCAAGACCAGATGAGAAGCTTGTTTGAATTACTAATAGAGACCATTTGCCATTGTCAAAGAAGGGTTTCTAACTAGAGGAAATAATTCTCTGAAGTCAGTGGCAAATTTTAAAACAGTAACATACGGTCCTTCTAGCACATTCCACGGTACAGAACTATTTTAAAAGTGAAAAAGCTCACCCATTTCCGGCAGCCCATCTGCACCCATGACTAATTTGACTCCTCCTAAAATGTTTTCCACACACACACCCCACGCATGCGCTGTCCATCTGTGGGGCTGTGCTGGTGTTTGAGGGCATTGTAGTAAATGTTATTTTCCCCAATTTGCCGCATTCACTTCATAATTTAATTTGTAGAACTAAGATCCATTGAGCAGCATCCAAGCTTTATACCTTTCTTTCCTTGGCTGCACCTCTGCCCTTCCGCTTCCTTGCTTGTGAATAGAAATAATAATGGACCCATAGAATTGGACAGAGCCACCGCTCATCAGGAGCCTGGTGTGCCACGCACTCTGGTAGTGTTACGTTATAAAACTGATAGGAACACTTCTGACTTCTGTGTACCTAGTTAGCCATCCCGGCCTGCATTCAAGTCCGCACATCATGCCTGGCTTACTAATGTGGGTCCCGGAGGACAGAACTTAGGTCCTTGTACTTGCAACGAGCCTATTTCTTCCGCCCCAGCCAGCCTTTGAGACTAGTATGTGCTCAGATCATTTTTTAAAATCAGTCTTCTGATTTGGTTGATGGGGCCTGGATTTTACCTGACAGTTACCATAAGTCTTTCCATGCCCTCAAGTTCTTAGGTTCAGTGCCCTGCTCGGGGAAGGGTACCAGTCCCAGGGAACAAGTTCTAGATGTGGCTGGCACCAGTATTTGGGACTCTCTAGAGGAAGTGGGGCAGATGGGATCTTAGATGTGGATAATGTAGTGTTAACATCCGCTTCCTTTCCCAGCAAATCGCCATCGCTCGGGAGGGTGACCTGCTGACCAAGGAGCGGCTCTGCTGTGGCCTGTCCATGTTTGAGGTCATCCTGACCCGGATCCGGAGCTACCTGCAGGACCCCATCTGGAGGGGCCCACCACCCACCAATGGCGTCATGCACGTGGATGAGTGTGTTGAGTTCCACCGGCTGTGGAGCGCCATGCAGTTTGTCTACTGCATCCCTGTGGGGACCAACGAGTTCACCGCTGAGTGAGTGCACCCTCTCCCCTTCCCTCACCCCTGGGATGTGCTAACCAGAGGGAGAACAGGGACGGAAGAGGCTTGAGCAGTGATACATATTGGTCACTGGGCCAGCACTGGGCGTGGCAGCAGTGCACTGTTCTTGGCCCCCAGAGGTTAAAGGGGCCAAACAGAACATGGAAGTACACATGTCAAGGTGTCATACAGGGCTGGTTGGAGACAAGGGGAGGATGTAGATGCCAGAGAATGGAGCTTGGTTGTCAGACCTGAGTGTTCAGACTAGAACTGGTCCTATAACCATATCTGGGATGGGGCCTGTGAAGGGGAATGGACAGTCCAGGAAAATCAATACATGGCTGTCAGCAGAATCAAGGTCCAAGAATGAAAGAAAGAATCTGACGAGAGTCAGCCTTTTAGCCCCTGAGCACCCACCCCACCCCTGCAAAACTCCACTTAGGAAATGAGGGGCCTTTTAGATCACTCATAGTCCGGTCAGCAGAGAAAACAGGAGCAGAGCCCCCCTCTTCCTGCACCCATCTAGCATCATACTGAGAGTGGTGTGGCAGAGGTGACTAGCTGATGGTCCTTTTAGGACTAAAAGCAGGGAAAGAAGGGATGGGGAGGGGAAGAGAAGGACCAGCAAGTGGGAGGGGGCTTGGGGGGGGAGAGGTTGGAGACGGCTGTGTCCTTCCAACCCAGTGAGGGGGAAGTCAGAGAGCTGCCCAGGGCAGGCTGGGCTACTACTTTAGAACAAAGTAAACGATATAAGATTGACCCTATAGTCATCCACGTGTCTCTTAGGCATTGTGGCTACAGTAGGGCTTCTGAGAGGCCAAGGAGCCAACACAGCCTCCACTGACTGGCCTCGGGTAACAAGCCATGTGAATCTCAAAGGCTGATTAGAGTTGAGGAGATGTCTCAGTGCAAGGCTTAAGGACCTGAGTTCTGTCCCCAGAAGCCATGTTTAAAAGCCAGGGGAAGAGCTGGAGAGATGGCTCAGTGGTTAATAATACAATTGCAGAAGAAAAAAGTTCAGATCGGAGCCTTCCGCTAGCCACCTTCAGATGAAGATGTATATCTCTTGTATCATGCCTGTCTGGATGCGGCTCTGTCCCCCTGGATGATACTGGACTGAACCCCTGAACCTACCTAGTATGAGATGGTATCAATATTTTTTTTAAAAAAAGATATTCAAGAAAGAAGTAACGAGAAATATTCTCAAGGAAGTCATACAAAGGCATGATATCTGAAGAAGGCTGCTGAATTAAAAAGATGTTTGGTCTCACTAGAGATTTGACAGTATGTCTTACTCAAATTCCTGACCATCTGAACTCTAGAAAAGGTTTTGATTCGTTTAACAGTTTGATGAAAAGTAGTTCTTGGGGCTGGTAAGATGGCTCAGCGGGTAAGAGCACGGATTGCTCTTCCGAAGGTCGTGAGTTCAAATCCCAGCAACCACATGGTGGCTTGCAACCACCCATAATGAAATCTGATGCCCTCTTCTGGTGTATCTGAAGACAGCTACAGTGTACTAATTTATAATAATAATAAATAAATCTTTAAAAAAATATAAATTGAGCACAACTAATACCATTTAAAAAAAAGAAAAGTAGTTCTTACAAAGATGCAGACTTTGTGGTGAAGGGAGAAGACAAAATACAGAGTTTCTCTAAGAAAAGAAAAGCAAAAACCACAAAGAAGATAGATTACACAAAAAGGAGAAAAATTGAGAGTGCTGGTGACACGGTCATGAATGTCATGGATGGAACTGTTGTTGCTAGTTCCCAACTCCTTAGTAGTAGTTTACCAACCTCAAACATATCCCAACATAACACTGTCACATAGTACAACCAGCAAAGACAAGAGAACTGAGGCAGAACACTGCTCTCATGACAAGCAGGAATAGGGCACATTAAACCCAAGCACAGCTTTTGAACAAAGTAATTATTTTAAGAAAAACTGTACTGAAGCTATTTTTCCAGTGACACCACCAGAACTAGAAGAAACCAACAGAGATGAAAAAATAAGAAGACTTAAGCAAATTCTAAGAGAAAAAGAAGCAGCTCTTGAAGAATTCCATGAGAAGATGCACCAAGAACAATAAAATTGTGTATGGCTAAAGACTTGTATTACTACAGTAGTTCCTTCCTCCCTGCCATGGATCCCTAAAACTGGAGATGATACCAAACCTTGTATAAAACCACTGTGCAGTCATGACGTTTGCTAACAACTAAATGTCTACTTAGATAAATAACAGGCAAGTTATATGCAGTATAAATATTTTGAAGGAAGTCGATAACAGGTATCCTCAACAGAACACTGCAATTTTTGTCACACTACTCAGAAAGATAATTTAAAAGTTACGAATTCATTCTTTCTGGTGTCTCTCCTCTATACTTAGACAGATATGTATGATGGGGAACTAAAAAGCAACTGCAAGTTATAAGGACCTACTCTCTTACTTGTACAGGTGCTCTGTCTTTGTATATGAAACCTGAGGAGTTCCAAAAAGGTTTGAGTCATATGACTTGCCAATAATCTACGTGAAGTAATTTGACTTGTTTTGGAAGAAATGTTCAGATATTTTTCTGTGAAATGCAGTTCTCCAAATTTGAGCATTTCGTACAAGGTTTCTGTTACTATTTTATCTTCAACTAAATTCCTCAGGTCTTACCCTAAGAATATTGTATACTAAAATTCTGCAATCCAAGATATGAAGTCACCTATAAGCATAACTTTACCATTGAGTTTATATGTGAACTGTCTTGGCCTTCTTACCCATAAAAATAATATGATCTATTTGCTATTGTTATTTTTTATTTCATCAGTGAAATCTATTCTAGTAACAAAAAGTTCAGATCCTAGCACCCATGTTAGATGGCTCCCATTTGCCTGCTAGTCCAGCTCTGGGAGGACCCCTTGCCACTGCCCTCTGCCTCCTGTGGGCACCTGCATTCGTGTGTGCATATCCATACAGACTCATCATTAAAAATACACATTTCAAAAAGGCCACATGGGGCATTGTGCACCTGTAGTCCTGAAACTAACGAGGCAGAGACTGGAGAACACCTGGAAGCTCATTGACCCGTTTCACTAGCAATCTAGCCAGTAAGTGGAGCAGTTCTGACTGCATGGGCAAACCAGATTTAGGAACAGAGACTGAGAAAGCAAGGTAAGGAACAATTGAGGATGACACCAACCTCCATCTCTGGCCTCCACAAATATGTGTGGGCAGGAGGACAGACAGAGAGAGGGAGTCTGATTGTGTGTTCCTCTTTTCCTCCAAGCTGACTGCTGTCTCCTTGGAGTGGTTGTACTTTGGTGAGGGCATTTTCCCTCAGCCTCTCACTCTTCCTTTCCCCACCCCAGGCAATGCTTCGGTGATGGCCTGAACTGGGCCGGCTGCTCCATCATTGTCTTGCTGGGCCAGCAGCGGCGCTTTGACCTGTTTGACTTCTGTTATCATCTGCTGAAGGTGCAGAGGCAAGACGGGAAGGATGAGATCATTAAGAATGTGGTAAGCAGATATGGATGGCCTGAGAAGCGAGGTCTGGTAACAGGCTATCTTCAGAAAGGAGTAGGAGAAACTCCTTGTGGAGGGTGAGCAATGGCTAGGCATAGACACTTCACAAGGTGGAGACGTGCTTGGAAAAGGCCTGCCCAGAACATGCTATGATAGATTGGGTAACCCTGAGAAGCAAGCTTGGACTCCTGACCTCAAATGTCCCTTCCCTGTCCCAAGTAGACCCTGTTGGTGCTGGCCACCATTGCCATACCTACAGCTGTGGCAGGCACTGGGACTGCACACTACAGTCGTGGCTGTTGGGTGCTATAAGAAAACAGAGCCTTTAAACTAAATGGCAGTGGTGGGAGGCAAGGTCAGAAGTCTTCATAGGAGTTGGGACTTGGGTTTGACGACTGGCAGTACATGGCGCCAGTGGCTTGGATGGATTCCAGACACACAGAGCAGCTGCCACACAACATGGAGGCATACAGGTGGGTGGCTAACACTGTGGTCCTGAACCTCTGGGTCACAACCTCTATGGTGGAGGTGGTTGAAGGACATTTCACAGGGGTCACATATCAGATATCCTGCACCTCAGCCTTTTACATTACAATTCATAAAAGTAGTGAAATTACAGTTAGGAAGTAGGAACAAAATAGTTTTATGGCTGGGGGTGTAACAATATGGGAAATTGTATTAAAGGGTCACACACAGCACTAGGAAGGTTGATCTGTCTGGTCTAGCCTAAAGGAGTTGTCTAGGAGGATGTAGGAGCATCCTTACAAAAAAAAAAGGGGGGGGGAGTTTTAAGACTTGTGGTTATGGTAAGTAACTATTTTCTGGTATCCAGTTCAGTGTTACTTTAAATACCCTTACAGTATCATGCGACCATCATCAGTACCATCACAGACCATCATCATCATCATGCCTCAAGCGTTTTCATTTTCTCCTGCTGAAGCTTTGTGTCCATTTAAATGACTCCCCAGTTCCTGGCAGCTACCATTTTTCTGTCTCTATGAATATAAGGACTTTGCATACCTTATATTATGGAAGTAACACAGTCTCTGTCCTTGTGTGGCTGGCTTATTTCATAAGGCTCATCCATGTCACAGTGTGTCAGAATTCCATTTGTTATAGTTAACTAGTACTTCATCGTATGCGAAACGCAGTCCACTGATGGACCTTTGCATTACATTCACCTTTAGTAACTAGGAGTAATAGAACTATGAACTTACACATCTTAGGCATCTTTCTGAGTCTCTCTTCAGTTCTTTAAGTATACACTAAGAAGTCTAAGTGCTGCACCATCTGGTAATTTTCTTTAATTTTTTTGACGAATGACCAGACTGTCTTCCCTGATGGGTACACCATTTTATATTCCCACCAACAACACCCAAGAACACAGAGTCCCGTATATCATTGGGTCTTTGTGTGTCTTCTATAGAGAAATGCCTTTGAGTCTTTTCTCCGAATTTTAATTGCTGCTTACATTTTTCTCATGTGTACTTCCTTTGTGAACATGTATGTACGTTTGGAGAAGCCTGCCACAGCATATGTGTGAGGGTCTGAGGCCAACTTAATGAAGTCAGTTCTCTTCTACTGACATGTGGGGTCTGGGGATCCAACTGAGATCCCCAGGCTTGGCAGCACGTTTGCCCGTTGAGCCATCTTACTGGCCTTGCATTATATTTAGAACAACAGCTACTTGCCTGTTTTATAAATCCTTCCTTTCATTGTGTTGGTGATATCTTTTAATGCACACGCGTCTTCATTTCCCTCTGCAGGGAGACTTTGGTGTCATAGCCAAAAACATCCCTGCCAAATCGGACATCATGGTGATTTTGCTCCTGTGCTATCTTCTAAGAACTCCATAGTTTGACTCATGTTGAAGCCTTTTATTCATTTCCAACTTATAATTGGATAGAGTCTATAAAGTAAGGTCTTACATTCATCTGCAGGAATCCAGTTTTCCCAGCATTTTGTTGAAAAGGTTGCCCCTGACACCCACACATACTTCAGATGGTCTTGTTAAGAGGCGTTTGGTTCAACACAGTTCGTTTCTAGTCTTACTATTCTATTTCATTGGTCTTCGTGACAGTACTGCAGTGCCTTGATTATGGTAGCTTCATTATAAGCCTTGAAACTTGTAAAGGTTATCAGCAACCTCTAGCATTTTATGTGGGAACTATAGAGAAGATCTTTAAAAAGAGAAATATGACTATTGGAATGTTAGGAATCTGCATTGCAGCCACCCACACCCCCCCCCCCCCGCCTCCCACTTTACCTCGGTCCTAACCTACGCATCCTCATCTTCTACAGCCCCTGAAGAAGATGGCTGACCGCATCAGGAAGTACCAGATCTTGAACAATGAGGTTTTTGCCATCCTGAACAAATACATGAAGTCCGTAGAGACAGACAGCTCCACTGTAGAGCACGTGCGCTGCTTCCAGCCCCCGATCCACCAGTCACTGGCCACCACCTGCTAGGTAGAAAATCCTGCAGACTTTCACCTGGAGGAGGAGGAAGAGGAGAAGCAGGAGAGAGAACACAGTGGTCAGCCTGCAGCAGGTCCAGCTGACAGTGTGTGGGACAGGCCTGGAAGGACAAGAAAACCTCCCCAATACATCTATACCGCTCCCAAGGGCTGGGCTCCCGCATGTTCTCCCATGATACCTCCATGGTGGGTTCTCCATAGTGTAAATGAAAAAAAAACAACAAAAACACAGGGCAGTGTGTGCTTTCTTCTTTTTTTTTTTTTCTACCTTAACTGTATTTAAGAGCTACTGTCTCCACCCTGCAGCTGCCTGAGCCGTCAGTGATTACTTCCCAAGACCACCTCCCAAAATCGTAACCTCCTACCCGCTGTCTGCATTTGATCCAGCACTGTAGTCTTAAAGACATAGAAGAGAAGAGTGTAGCCATAGCAGAGATAATCAGCCCGGTCCATTGGATGCCTCAGCTTACTGGCCCATCTTCTGTGGCTTCTCCCTCCAGTTCCCTCGTCACAGCACTTCCTGCTCTTGATGTTAGGGATTCCACCACCCAAAGTTTGATCCCTGGTGAACCAGGAAGAGGTGGCTGATGTCAAGACAACAGATGATGCTGACCAGGACCTTTTACAGCCTCCCTAAGACCCACCCTAGTCCCTCCTTGCAGAGCAGCCCTAGAGAGAAGAAAATAAGGCTTGCAAAACCATATGACACTGGGTAGAACTAGGTGAAGAAGATGCCCAGGCCTACTGTGAGGGAGAGAGAGAGATCCATCAGCACACGGCAAAACTCCAGATCCCAAAGGAGGAATGTTAGGCCTTGTCAACAGTGTGGGAAGATGAGGCACTCCCATTCCTCACGCAGAGGCTTAGCACTGGACCACATGGGAATCCACATAGCGCTACACATAGCATTAGTAAGTGACCAAGTTGGTGACTGCTAATCACCTAATCCAGGAAAATCCCCCAAGGAAGGAAATCTAAAGGGGTTACTTCAATTGGAGACAGGATGGCGAGGAGGAAAAAAAACCTTTGTCAACAAGCTTTTAAGCCCCAGACCCCTTCCCTCAAAAACAAGTCTTCTTTGAGCAAACTGGAATGTTCATCATGTCGCTACTAAGAGACTCTTAGAATGTTTTCTTCTTTTGCTCTCAACTTCCTGGTCTCTTCCTTTTGCTCAAGCTCAGTGCTGGGGTAGAGATTCTTTCACAGGGGTATATTAACTTCTGTGTTCCAGACTAACTAAAACACCCCCCACACAGTCCCCACATATAACAGATCTTTTAAAGAGATTGCCCATGTCTCCATACAGAGCTCGTCATCTGACCTGCAGAGAGAGGACATAGCCCTGAGCCCCCAAGACAGAGAAATGATAGGTACTCTTCTACCAGCCTAGGGAGGAGGAAAGAAGACAGCAGTAACCCTCCCCTACCCCAGGAAGGTGACTGTTATCCATCAACCACACAGAGAGCAGAAGAGATGTGCGTAACCAGTGCTTTGCCAGACAGGGCCACATACCCCAGGGAGGTCGCATAAATTAGAACCCTTGAGGGTGGCACACCTGAGCATTCATTTCTGGACACTAACTCCGAATCTCTGGGAATAGGGCCAGAAGATCTACCTCTTCCCAGGTATATTACTGCATACCACAGACTCAGAGCCCTGGCTGTAGATTGGACAACTCCACTAACTCTGGGCTCTGTGGTCTCTCTGAGCAAGAATAGGAGTCATTTGTAATATAGGGTCGTGATTTGAAACGGAAACGGTCCAGCCCTCCTGTCTGGCACTGCTAATTCTCAGTCTGATCATTTTTCAATGGCCATAGATATAGATAGATCATGTATCCCAGAAGCAGATTCTACTTTCCAGATCGTCAGCTCTGGCTGGGCATAGTGTGTGATTAACAGATTTTACTCGCTTAGTCCTCCCTCACGGCTCTGTAGAGATTTAGGCTGTTCTCTTCCTGGCAGCGCATCCCTCCTACCCTGCACTCCTGACCCCAACAGTTGACCCTCTGGGAAGAGTCACATTCTCCTCAAGAGATTTCATCCCAATAAATTGAGGTCCTCGCTTTGAGGACAGAGATTCCATTTCTGCAGCAGTTGTCTGCAGACACTGGACACCTTCCATGCTCTTTCCTCTCTAGTGGTCCTACTCCCCCTCCCTCCTTTTGATTTTTTTTTTTTATGTATTTAAAAATCAAGACAAAAAGCTTAGATTTTAAGATGTTTTAAAAAGAATTCTGTTTCAGAAACTGTCAAATGTGTACCATATTTGTATTAAGAGTTGTTGGGGATTTTTTGTACAATGAATTTACATTTATTTATGGTGAACTTATATTTACGCTCGTGTTCAAATAATGATGTTAAATTCTTAAATCCTATTTGCTATGCAGCTGAAGATGATATTTTAATTTGTATTTGGGGGGGGTACCTGTGTTGAGTTGATAAGACATTTTCATCTCCATTAAAACTGCTTCCAAGCCAGTTAAACCAGCATCTTTGTCCTGACTTCTTGGCCACATTCCAGTCTTCATTGATCTGTGGTAACCACATCAAAACCAATGGTCTAGACAAAATGAAATACAATGGAAGGAAATTATAATATACCACATATATGTACCCTAAATTAATAGATTGTTTTGTTTTCTACCTAAATGAACTATAACTTTAAAAAATAAAGCTAGTAGCTGGGCAGCTTTAATTCCAGCACGCCAGAGGCAGAGGCTAGTGGATCTCTGTGAGTTCGAGTCCAGCCTTATCTACAGAGGTAGTTCCAGGACAGCCAAGGCTACACAGAGAAAAACAAAAACAAAAATTAGGTAGGAAGACAGGCAGGCAGACAGACAGATAGACAGAGGCAGACAGGCAATAAAATAAAACTGATTTGGAATTTAGAAGGTTGCTCAGTGGTTAAAGGATTTGCTGAGCCAAGAGTGAGGACTAGAGTTAGAACCCCAGAAACCCACATAAATACCAGGTGCAAACAGCTCATCATCCATAATTTCAGCCTCTGAAGGTAGACCAGAGGATCCCTAGAGCAAGACAGCTAGTGAGTCTACCATGCCACTGAGCTCTGGAGTTGATTGAGAGACTCTCTCTCAATAAAGAAGGGCCTTCCAGTGTGATTCCAGATATCAACTTCCAGCCTGCGTACACACACACACACACACACACACACACACACACACACACACACACA
>JADRCC010578125.1:12112-33378 GCA_019843855.1 Hylomyscus alleni
ACACACACACACACACACACACACACACACACACACACACACACACATGCTTTTATACATGAGTGTGACCACAAACGATGCAGACATACACAGATGCACACCACACACAGAAGTAGTTTTGAGAGGAAAGATTGGAAACTAATATCTGAGGATGCTTAGTGTATACAGGTGCCATGCTGAATCTAGCCATTCTCTTTAAGCATCTGCCATCAGTGTGTGGCACACACTTTATGCACATTTTTATAGAAGTGTGGGAGACTGTTTTCACACAGATACCAAGTAGCAAAGCTAGAATTTGAAGAGAGTTCCAAAGCCTGGGGTAATCCTCAGACCAGATTCCCCCAAATTAGATTTGAAAGTTTGGTCCCAGGGCTTTCAGGGGGTCTGGGCCAGTAAGATTAACCAGAGTCTGGTATCAGGAGGGAATCCAGCACGATGGTTGCCAAGTCCCCAGATTCAAGCAGGACTAATGTTTGGAAAGTCATTGCTTTTAGAGAAAGCATTGATCATGTAGCAATTAGAAGGATGTGTTTAAACCAGCATCAGCACACTTCACAGTTTCCCCAGATTTCCTGATGACCATCATTTCAGCCACATACTAGAGCCCTGAGTGATGGCCATGCTGCTGTGACATGGGCCAACCTCCAGGCTCCCATGACCTTGGTTTTCTCTCAAAGATGACTTCCCAGCAGTGCCCTTTGAGGGGCCTGGCTACCAAACACAAAATCCTTCTCTCAGCTACCTCTAAAATGTGTCATTTTACATGGCTGAAGCCTGATACTGCCTTACGTTTGAACCAGCCTGCTTGACTTCTCGGGAAGTCAACGCCATCCACAAAAGAAACTGATAAAGCTCCCACAGTGGACCCAAAGAAAGAGGTCGATATAAAGAATTCTAAAAATCTCTCTAAGGAGTTCAGGGAACTACAGAAGTAGACAAACAAAACCTTAAAACAAATTCGAGGTGGGAACTAAGGGGCCTCTAGAGCCTGAGAACTGGCTAATCTGACCAAATCAAGAAGTTCCAGGCTCATTGAGACCTGTTTCAAAAGCTAATGTGACCAGGCATAGTGGCACATACCTTTAATCCAGGCACCCAGGAGGCAGAGGAAGGTAAATGTTTGAGTTCAAGTCCAGCCTGGTCTACTAACAGTCAGGGCTACACAGAGAGAGAACCTTTCTCAAACCAAATAGGAAAAAAACTAACAGGTGAAACATGACTAAGAAAGACACTTGATACTGATGTCTGGCTTTCATGTGCACACACACACACACACACACACACAAACACACTCACACACACACACACACACAGAGAGAGAGAGAGAGAGAGATCAAAGACAAAGAGGGAAAAAAAAACCTGTGAACAGAAAGAGATAAGAAAACATCACATAAAAAGTCAACACTTTAATTATGAACAGATTTCCCATCAGAAATTCTGCAGGCCAGAGACAGAGGGATAATATTTTCAATGTGTTGAAGCAAAAATACAATCTTGCTGACCATAAATGTTTTATCAATCAAAATTCTCTTTCTAAAATGAGAGAGAACACAAATACGCTTCCAAGCAATTCGTGACCAGTGGAAGTTTATTACCACTGCAGACTTATGGAAATTGATAAAGGAAGACGTTAAGCCCAAACAAAAGCCTGTGAACTCACAGAGTCCACAAGATCCCAGAAGAGTGACATGAATCATTCTGAATAGTATGGGGTATAATGGGTATAGAAAGTCATTTCAGCCCTAGTCTGAAGTTTAAAAGAGGGGAAAAAATAATGACTCAGGTAAAGTTTCCAAGGCTAGCTTTATATTACAGAGTGATAGGAATCCTGATCTCAAACCCTCCAAAGTGGGAGTGAGGACAGGAGTATCCAGATGTGGGCAACCAACATCAGGCTGTTAACAGCTTGGAATGATTCTCACAAAATGGTAACCACAAAGCAAAAATCTGTACCAGAAATGGAAGAAAAATCAAAAGAATTCAAAGCTACAAAATGCATCTAACCACAAGAGGAAGAAAAATAAAAGATTTACAAAAGAACCAGAAAACAGATAACAAGGTTTTAGTTGGAAATATTTACCTAACAATAATTTGTCTTGAATATACATGCATTACAATGAACAGAATACTGTTTTGTCTTTTGTTTTGAGGCAGCATCTCACTATGTTTTCCTAGCTGGCCTCGAACTTGCAGAGATCTGGCTGCCTTTATAGAGTTGATATTAAGAAAGGCACCATCCTGCCCAGTCCAAATGAATGAATTTTTAAAGGCCCAAAAGACGTATGCATACAAGAGTATCACTTTTCTCTTAAAGATATATTGACAGAAAGTGTGGAGAAACACACCACACAGATGGGAACATATAGCTTTATACGACAAAAATGCACGCACACTGTTCAAAGACGTGCCTATTGACTTTATACAACAAAGGAGCGAGCTAATCAGGAGGACGATGTAAATATGTATTCACCCAAGGCAGCAGCCTATAAATATTGACAATCAATATTAAAGGATCCAGGGAAGAGATAGATCACAATATGGTATTAGCAAAGAATTACAATAGCCCACTTTTAAACCCACAAAGAAAATGAAGAAGGAAATATGCGAATTAGGCTGTGGTTTAAAAACTTCAGACAGATGTTAAGTGTGCTCAGCCGAGAAAAGAAAAGGCAACACTGAAGAGCAGTATGAGTCCCCCAAACACATCTTGAAGAAACTCTTGCAGCCTCAGAAGCCAGAATTCACGGAGTGCCAACAGGGCCCTGAATGCTGAGTGTGAGTATGCAAATAAGGTGGAAAATACAACCAATTGAGGAAGAGCTGCCAAACCTGGTGGGGGAAGGGAAGAACCCTGAGTTGCTAAGAGTTACTAAAACGGCTATGTCTCTGTAGAAGTAATGAAACTCGTCAGAGAGGTGGGTCTGTTCAGGTAACAGTACCCTTGCAAGCTGGCTGCTGCACCCTGCCCCATGGAGTAAGGAGGTGAGAGAAACCCTGTCTCAAAACAAAACAAAACAAGACAAACAAAAACCTAACAAAGAACAGAAGCAGAAATTAAGAGTTTGAAGGAAAGAGCCTTCACCTGTGAACATCTCTGGATAATGTTATCACTGGGCAAGCCTGTCACCACCACGGCACTGACTTCAACCTGAAACCCAGGAGGACTTACTTTTTGCCCACAGACAGCATCCATATGGAATTTAATAAGAGATGTGCTAAACTATTGTGCCAAAAGACTAAGTATTTTGTGGATCTACTCAAACATCAAACATTTAAGCAAACATCAAGTTTTGCTTTCCGACAACTTTCAGATGCTAAATGACATTGCTGATAAAATGTCAATGGGATTAAAGTTAGACAAGCCAGAAAGTACACTAGAAGGATTCGGTAAAACAGCAGAACACCCTCAACTCTATAGAAAAGTGTGGTCTTCAAAGAAAGTAAAATGTTGGGTACCAATTACTTAGCATACACGTTTCCTTACTATTGATATTACAAAACCCAAGAGCATCTACATTATCAAATTTACTTTGAAGGGATCTAAACACTTTCTATATACATTTTAGAAAACAAGTATAAAATTTATAGAAATGGTATATATATATATATATATATATATATATATGATAATCCATACTGCAGTGAAATAACAAACAGATTAAGACAGTGAGATAAAAAAATGTTTTGCACAACCGAGCTTCCCCTTCAGTTCATGCTGCTATACAGACTGTCCTTAGCATGTTGTAAACCAAAACTTGCATGACTAAAAGTGCTGAGGAAAACTGCTGAGCCCATTGCACCTTCCAGGATACATTATAATATACCAAAAATAACCATTTAAAAGAAGAAATCAAGAAATACATGTTCCTATTGTAGCAATACTCATATGACCTTGTCACTTGCAGTCAAATGTCACAATGTCATGTGCATGATTGACTTGTGAAGTTAAACATGGTTTTAAAACTCTTACTGGAAACTGTCCCATGTCAGAGCAGTTTCTTTAAACTGAAATTCGCTTTCTAGAAGGGCTATCGTGACACAGGCTAACCATAGACTATTTTTTTAAATCCTAATTATGATAATATTCAGTGGTGGTGCATGCCTTTAATCCCAGCACTTGGGATGCAGAGGCAGGCAGATTTCTGAGTTCTTCTGAGTGAGAGGCCAGTTTGGTCTACAGAGTGAGTTCCAGGACAGCTAGGGCTACACAGAGAAACCCTGTTTTGAAAAACAAAAACAAAAAAACAAACAAAAAGAGCATTTGTTCTTTCAATGAACCCAAGTTGGGTTCCCAGCACGTGTAACAAATGACTTTCCATCTCCCAGAACTGCAGCTCCACGGGATCTGACACCTGCTTCTGGTCTCCAAAGGCATTCACACACACAATATCATATACACGAAATGCACAAACATACACTTATACTTAGACGAACGCATCTCATAATAGAATAAATCTTTTTTTAAAACCATTACTGTTGCTAACAATAAGAAAGGAAACACAGAATGAATAGGAGAATGTAGAGTACATATTTTGAATCCAGCAACTCAGAAATATCTAAGGACTATTGTGTTTAATTTGATTGGATTTTTGCTTACTTTGTCATATTAAAATCCTGATTTTACATCTACTTTACTTAATGTAATGAAGTGTCAAGCCCCTATGACAGCATATTTTATGTTTTTTACTTACATGGAATGTTTAATTACTTAGAGACATATGGTATATGCTACCTTTGCCCCCAGACACTGCCACATTAAACAGGATAGAGCCTATGGTGGGAAAGAGATGAAGCAACTCACTTGATCCGTGTGGGAGGCAAGTCACCAACTCCCACAGCCAGCCCCCACTTCCATATGGTTTGACTTACTCTGATTTCCCCGCCCAAGCTTCCTCCTGTGTGATTCCCACTGGGTCCCAGATGCTCTGCTGTCGAGCTGCTCCAGGCTTCCTGCAGACGAGGGGAAAGAGATTTCCCTGGGAAAACATGCTGCCTGGTGCGATCAGAACAAAAACTAGGCTGCCTGGGAACTCCACCCTCATTAGCCTGAATAAAACCCAGGCATTTCTGCCTTGTGGGGTTTCCAAAGGGCAAGAAAGGGAGAAATCAAAGAGAGCTAGTTAAAACATTTTCTGGCGAGGAGCCAAGATTTCGGGTGAGCTGAGAAAGTGAAGCAAGTTCAACAGTGTCTACAACAAGGGCTGTCCTTGGTCTTATTCAGTGAGAACTTTCAACCATTTAATCAATACAATTCACGAAAGCACCATCTATCTCTGACTTCAACACTATCATCATGCCCAGACCTTGGACACTGGGTGGCATAGCACAAATGTTCCTCTTGTGTCTCATGACTCAGTTTCCCTTAGACTCTTCTCCTCACCCCTGATCAAAAGCTTGCCTTGTACTTGATAGCAACAGGGAACCTGCCTAGAATAACAGTAGGCATAAAAGAGAAGAGCAGAGAGGGATAGGTAGCTGGTGTAGACTAAAGGATGCAGGAAGCAGGAGTCTGTGAAGAAGAAGGGAGAGACAGGATGGACAGAAGCAAACAAGAAAGGACAAGATTCAGGTGTGGAATCACATGCCTTTCATTCCAGCACTTGGGAGCCAGAGTCAAGTGATCTCCATAGTTGGTTATAGGCCAGCCAAGGCTTCATAGTGAGATCCTGCCTCAAAAATAGAGAGATAGATAGATAGAGACAGACAGAGAGAGAGAGAGAGAGAGAGAGAGAGAGAGAGAGAGAGAGAGAGAGAGAGAGAGAGAGAGAGAGAGAGAGAACAAACAAGTAAATAAATAAATAGGGGGAAAGGAACAGAGTGAGGGCTGATATTGATGTTCCTATTTCTTTCTCTTGGGGTTACATCTCAGCCAAGAATACAAGCAATTGAGAGCCACAATCTAGGTTATCAGAAATTAATATGATTTTTCAATCAGAAAACATTTTTATATAATATATATTGATAATATTTTTCCACTCCCTCGGCACCTCCCAGATTTTCCCCACGCCTTCCTACCCACCCAACTTCGTGTTCTTTCTACAACAATAACTACAACTAGAACCCAAAATCAAAACAAGCAAACAATAAAATGAAAACTTTCAAGACAAAAAGAGAACTCATTTTGTGTTGGCAACTACTCCTGGGCAGGGCACCTTCCCTGGAGTATGGCTGATATACCCAGTGACATTCCACTTACTTTTTAAAAATTTCTTAAAGATGGATTTCCTCTTTGCTAAAGGCTATCGTGCAAATAGTTTCTTGGTTAGGGGTGGAAACCCACATCCATTTCCCCTTCTCAGTGCTGGGATCCCATCTGACTTGAACTTGTGTGTGCTGCCACAGTCTCTATGTGTGTCAGTTCTACTGTGTCTTGAAGACACAATTTCCTTGGCATTATCCATCAACACTGGCCCTTACAGTCTTTCTACCAGCTCTTCTGCATACATCTCTGAGCCCTGAGGTTATGAGCTTTGATGAAGACTTCCCATTGAAGACTGAGGACTCCAAAGTCTCTCACCCTCTGCACATTGTCCTGGTCACTGTTTTAATTCCTGCCTACTTCAAGAAAAAGCTTCTCTCATGAGAACTGAGCAAAGACACTAATCCATTTGCTATAGCAGTATATCATTAGGAGTCATTTATTGCTGTTACTTTAACATACTAATAGTATTGAGTTTTCCTCCAAGGCCCATGATCTATCCAGTCTCAGGTTCTTGGCCACTTTAGCAGTGACAGGTAGGGGTTCCATTTCATGGAGTGGGCCTTAAATCCAATCAAAATTGGCTGGTTATTCCATTTATGCCACTATTACACCAGTGTATCTTCCAGGAAAGTCACTGTTACAGGTTACAGGGCTTGTAGCTGGGTGATATTTCTCATCATGATGACATGGAGATACCTACCAGCACCATGAAGGCTGGTCAGTAGGAGGTGAGGCTTCTAGCTAGGCATCAGCTTGCCTTCTTTATGAGAAAGTGTTGTCTTCAGCAACAAGGCATCACCCTCGGGTTGTGGAGAGTGATCAATAGCCTTGGCAATAGAGTGTAATGTTTAGTGGGGTCCATGGGTCCTCTTTGGACAAAGACTGAACAGATGCGACCATTCTTGGCACTGGAGGTTTTATTTGTGGGATAGGATGTCTAGGTGGGTCATTGTCTCCCCGACTGTATGGTGTCCCCATTTTAAAAATACCTTTCATAGATGTATGTATTTTAAAAAACTTGTACAGTAGAGGTTTTTCGTGTGTGACTGTGTGTGTGTGTATGTGTGTGTGTGTTTAAGTCCTTTATTGTTAGTTGTCCCTCCTCCTTGCCTCTCCTCTCCTAAGCTCTCCACTCTCCAGTCCCCTCCCCTTTAACCCTCCCCCATTTTAGTCTAGATTCTCCATCTCTCCGTAATACTATATTCTATTTCACCTTCCTTGGGAGATCCTTTCCTACCTCCCGGTCTCTTACAGAGAATCTTTTTAACCTTTGTGGCTTTCAGACTGTAGCACACATTTGGAAAACTTAAAAGCTAACATTAAATATAATTAGCAATTTCTTAATCCCGATGAGCATCTATTTTCTTATCAACAAAGATAAGATATGGCAAAGTAGTGGCACCTACCTTGTGAGTTATTGCGAGACTTCAGCGGCATAGGTTTAGTGAAGACAGTTAGCCTCCTGAAGTTCCTCTTCTCTTCAGGACCAGGTCATGATGGTCCATCCCCTTCTTTCCAGAGTTTCTGCTCTGGACAGCCCAGGGAAGGTTAAAGTGTATCTCTTATGCTCTCAGTCACTTCTAGATTCTAATTGGTCTCAAACTTTCCCGATAGATTCAAAGACTTACCGAAAGGAAATTAGTTGGGGAGGAACATGGCTGACCCCAGGAGACAGAGCCTCTGAGAGGACTGTTCCAAGAAAATAGAGGGGGAAGTTTCCCCATCCCAGCCTCTCCTTAGCATGCCCTCTGGCTAACAAAAGGAGACCATAATTTGTTCTTGGGATCCAAGGCCACTCACTATTCCTTGTTAGGACCTCCTGAGAATACATTGGCAAGGCCAAGCAAAGCCTTTACTCCCTGGGAGTGAGTTGTTAAGAAAAAATGGACTCACTATGACTTGAAGCATTTCCCAAGCCCCAACTTAACCCAGGCCTGGCTTTCCTACCCTTCCTGTCTTCAGAGGAGAATGTCCAGAGACAGGCGATTCTACTCCTAGCTTCCTTATCTCTGGCTTCGTTTTCTTCATCCTCCAAATGCAACGTATACCCCAAATGCTTCTGGGGACTTCTCGCCCAGACAGTATGACATTTACCAAGGTCAGACCATGTATGCCTTGGGGGATGGTATGAGAAATCCTTAAGGAAATCTCTCACCTCAGGAGGCCCCAAGCAAGCTTCCAATATCTGTGAACAGTCAGAAACAGTACGCCGACATCTTCTTTAGGTCGCAGACAGCCTCAGATTCTCCAAGGGAATGAATGGCTAGAGTGCTTGGAAGACTCAGAAAGACAGCATCTACCCATCCTCAGGGAAAGGGAAATGAGAGAAGACCCAATGTTATATTAATCCCCTGCGGTTGATTTATCGGGTTACTCCAAATGGACTCTCTTGAAGCAACCCAAATTTATTATGGAGAGCAAGAAAAATAAACTGCATCATCTGGCCCAATCATTGGACTAACATCAGGGTGTCGGGAAGCCTGCTTTCCTCTGGACACATCCGAGCAAAATCTGCACCTGGTTGTCTAGAGGCTGCTTGGCTGTGGCCACGTCACTTCGGTGAAGGGTTGCACCCCCCCTTGATGTTCCCTGACTCTAACCCTTCTGAATCCTTCTCTCAAAGATCCTCAGGATTATTTCAGGACCACCTGGGAAACCCAGGCTACTGGTCCACCTCGAGATGCTCATTGTAAGTCTTGCCAGCCTGGCTGCTTAAATATGACCTTAGTAAGGACAACACCATGAGGCATGCGTGCTAATGTGGAACTGGGAAGCCCACAAGGTCCCAGTGCCAGACAAAGAAGTGCTGAGACTGGGAGAGACAGCCTTCTGAAGGGAAGAGCTCATCATTGGTTACCCAAAAGGCCAGCCCTAAAACCATATACATGCAAGTAACATTGTACAGACTGGGAAGGTTGTATCCATATGTTTAGGAATGTATAAACTCACACAAATGTATACGTCACATACACATAGAAATATAGAAACAGTATTTTTAAAAAGGGCCATGAATTTCAAAGAGAACTGAATGAGGAGGAGGTAACATGGGAGGGTTGAGAGGGGAACAGGGAAGGGGGAAATATCTAATTATATTACAATATCAAATAATAAAATATATATATATTTTTAAAGATTTATTTATTTATTATATGTAAGTACACTGTAGTTGTCTTCAGACACACCAGAAGAGGGCATCAGATCTCATTATGGATGGTTGTGAGCCACCATGTGGTTGCTGGGATTTGAACTCATGACCTTCGGAAGAGCAGTCGGTGCTCTTAACCGCTGAGCCATCTCTCCAGCCCTAAAATATATATTTTAAAGATACTCAACATAACCATGCAAAGTGTCTTCACAGTATAAGGTAGCGGGTTCCATCAGTTAAGATTTGGATATGGGGAGGGGAATGTGGACATTCAGCGGAGCCATAAGTCCTTTGGCAAGAATCCACTTTTTTTTAAGAGAGTTCAAACTTTCAACCTAGCAATTCTACCTTTAGAATTTATCCTACAGATGTGACTGTAGACATGTATAAAGATACACTACCCGGAGGCTGGAGAGGTGGCTCAGTGGATACCTGCTGAGTAACCGTGAGGATCAGAGTTCAGATCCCTGCATGGGCATGTGGGTATACACACCTACAAACACAATTCAGGTGTTTGCTGGCCTGCTGTAACTGCAGCCATCTGAAGGCAGAGACGGGGATCCCTGGGTCAGGCTGACTGACTAGCTTGTCTAGGAGGACCAGTTTTCTCCTACAGATTGAGTCCTACATTTTTTCTCCTGCCTCAGCTCCTGTTTGCTGTTAATGATAGAGGCTAGTATTCAGTGGCTTCCGGAACTCTGTGGTTACACATACCTGCTATTATCTCCCAGGACCATCAGTGACCATCTCTGGGTTCTTGGACAAGGTTCTTACCTTCAGTAAATGAAAACTGGGAAACAGTGAAACAACAACTTACTTATAGTTACAATGGTCATGTGATGGTTAAATTTATACCAGTACCAGCAAAGTGCTTACCACACAATGACTTGGTCTTCTTATTAATAGTATCATTGCAGAGAAGCCACACGATTCAGAGGTGGTCCTAGAGTTAAGCTCACCACACACACACACACACACACACCTCTTATTGAACGTCTGGCATCTGCATCAGCAGCATTGGTACCTCCTGCTCTTGGTACCTGTGTTAATAATGTAAGGATGATGAGACTAGGTGGTGGTGGACATGTCTTTAATCCCAGCACTTGTGAGGCAGAGGCAGGCAGATCTCTGAGAATTCGAGGCCAGCCTGGTCTACAGAGGCAGTTCCAGGACACCCATATATAGGTGTGTGTGTGTGTGTGTGTGTGTGTGTGTGTGTATGTGTGTGTGTGTATGAACTTCTAAGTGTATGGCCTTTCTGTAGTTGGAGGGAAAAAAAAAACACAAAAATAAGTCAAAATATTTTTGTATATGTGGGATACTGCTGAAAATGAAGGAATTCTTGTGCCTTGTTAACATTTCTAGTGGTTTATAGTGGTGTACACCTGCAATCCCAACATTTAGGAGCTGGAGGCAGGAGGATCAGGAATTCAAGGTCATCCATAGCCTAAGCAAAAAAATGATACCATGTCTCATGAACAAATGAAAGCTATCCAGTGTTCCTTAGGTTGTAGAGGGCTGAGGGCTGGCAGGGAGTACTACCTGCTGAGTCGTTACAACCTATGCGCCTCTGAAAACCCACACCACACGAGCACGTGTCACTGTGGCCTGTGAAGTTCTGCCTCCAAAAATGTACAATAGAAGATACATTTCCCTTTGACCAAAAGCCAAACAAGTTGGGTAAGCCCTGTCTCCCTGGGGCAAAGTAATGTGTGTATCTTTTCAAAGCTGGGGTGGTGACTTCTGTCTTACAGAGATCCCGGGCTTTCAAAATGTTAGACGGTAACAGTGTGACCTTTCCCCAAGTGAAGACCTTGTATCACTGGCTCTACCAGGGTTTGACTAAAGGTCAGCCTCTCCATAGAACAGGGGGTCTGAGGGTGCAAGGCAGCAGACACGGAAGCACTAATATTTAATGGGACGCTAACAAACAGTCACTTTTTTTTTTTTTGAAGAGCAAAATGTAGATAGATAATTATCACTAGTTGAGTTTAACTAGACTGGGGGGAGAAATGTGTGTTTTCTGATTGGTCCACAGCTTTGGTCTGCAACCAACCCTGAGGCAGAAAGCTCTGTGCCTCTGCTCCTGTAGGGGGACTCTGGGATCCTGACATCTGTGATGGGAGGAAGCAGATTCTGGACCTTAAAGGGGCTGATTACGCCATTGCCTCACTTGGTTAGCCCTGAGGAAACCTCAGCCCACGCTCTGGATTCCTGTAGGGTCTTTTAAACAAGTCTGGCATGCAAACCTGAATTACCAGTGTGACAATAATGGCAGAGTTACCCAGTTCCCACTGTGGAGCTGCCCCATGGGTGTCTCTCTCTTTCTCTCTCCTTGGAACAAGGCCAGGAAGAGAAGCCTGGAGAGAAGTGCATCTGGAAAGACAATTAGGCCAAAGTGTAAGCCTCGTCACATCTGGGGTACTTTCCCAGAGAGCTGGGTATTCAGCTTCCCCCCCCCCCCCCCCCCACATCTTATTTTCTTTATGCCCCACTGTTACATTCTGTTTTGTTTTCTCTTTATTTCTCTGCGTATTTTGTGTGGCATACCTACCCCTTCTAGAACGTAAGATCCATGAGAACAAGGACCTTCCCTGTTGTGACATGAATTTGTCCCTGGTCGCTAGACTAGGGCCTATAACGCACGGAGTGAATGCTAACTAAATGTAAGCTAATGTCCCTTTGCGTGTCCCAGCAGGCTTCCAAAGTAGATTTGCCTTCATTCAGAAGCTACGATGACCTTCACGTAACAAATGAGAACCACAAGACTGAAAGGAATTACGTGACTGGATCAGAATCAGGGACTTGGGAAGAGGCATGGCCTGAATTTGACACCAGGGCCCTCTGGTTCAAAAGTGGATACCCTTGTATTGCGCAATCGTGCCTACCCCCTCCAAGTCTGTCTAGTTTCCTAAACTGACGACTTCAGCATAGGTTCCTCTGTGCTTAGATGAGAGGCGAGGAGGAGAAATACAGTTCAGAAAGAGGCATACCTGCATTCCCATCTGAGTCTATTGGCTACAGAACAGGCCTCGCTAGCACTGCCCTCCAGTCTCTGGCCTCCCTCCATCGAGGCTGTAGTGGGCCTTGCAACCAAACAGTAGCCCTTGTCTTCAGTGCCACGGACATGCAGGTCAACTACATTTTATGCAAACCCCAGAGGGCATGGCGGCAATCAATCTGTTACTTGGTGCTTGACTCTATTGGACATATTTCATTTTGTCAGTTGCTTAATCACCGCAGGAGCTGTGCTAGTTGTATATGGTATTATCTGCATATGTCTAATGAACCGAGAGGCCCCAGGACATGAAAGAAACCGCTTGGAGTACGTGGCTACGGAAACTGGATGGCAAGACCATGTGCAGGCTGCTGACTCCAGCTTTCAACCGTCTACCCTACAGCTCACCGAAGAATCTAGGATTTGTTTATAAGAGTAGGTGCCACCAGGAGGCACTTGACCATTCTTCCAACCCCAAATCTGAGAGTATCCCACAAGGTCAGAGACCCATGGTGTATGCCCAGCAGAGCACACTAGCCCCAGCATGTCAATCTAGGAGTGTCTAGCTCCCAAGCCCTAACATGGATAGGGTGTCTAGCTGCTGCTGGGGGGCGGGGCGGGCAGTAGGAAGACAATATGGAAACACAAGGGGCCAGGCTTCATGGTCTTTCTATGAAACTACAGCAACTAAAGGCTGATTTTGAGGGTCTGTTTGTTTTTTGTCCACATGACTCTCTATTTAGGGTAAAACGTTTACCATCTACTCTGATTTCACTAAAAGGAAAAGGGTGGGGGAGGCTCGTAGTTCTTCATCCTCAGTGTACATATGTGGGAAGCCAAGACGCCCTGAGAAGACCCTGCCTTAAGTTCCAACTGCTAGTGGCAGAATAGAGAAGCCATGTCCCCGTCCTCTTTCCCATCCGCCTCTCAAGTCTGCAGAGTCTGCTATGAGCTGATTAAGAACATGGTTGGAACCACTAAGCACTGGAAAGTAAGAGCTGAAATCCAGTTTATAGTTGATAGAAGTTTGTTTCTGTCAGATTCTCTCTGGTTCTGATCTTGGCGAGAAAATTGTCAGACTTATTTTCTGTTTACCTAATAAACTGTGTGTTCCCCTGAAACAAAAAGGGAGAGGGAGCAAAACCCGAGATGCTTGTCTTTCTTTGTCAAGCTGGCTTCCCACTGTGGAGTCCTTCTTCCCCCCCCCCTCATTCCACCCCAACCCCGTCTCTGCTCAGAGCTCTCTGGGTCCAACATGGCAAGCACAGCAAGTCCCAGCATGGAGTGCTCTAACCATTTCCCACCGTTCACTACCCTGAAGCTTCAGGTGACAGGGAAGAGAAAAGCACAGGCACCCAGGGAGTCTGCCAAACCCGGTGTCGGTGTCCACTTGAGCAAGTCTCACTACCATCGGTGGTAAAACTACAGATGTCGTCATCATATAGTAGCCTGGTGAGATGGCTTAGTGGCTAAAGGCACTTACTGCCAAGCCTGATGTCCTGAGTTCAAATCCCCAGAGCCCCTATGGTGGAAGGAGAGTACCAGCTCCTGACCTCCACACTTGCACTATAGCATGTGCACCTAACCCCTACAAAGTAAAATAAAGAAATGTAACTTTTAAAAGTCATCTACCATTGGCTCACCATGAAGTTTGCATGCAGTGATGTTACCCTAGTGTGGGATTGCATGAATATTAGTGATACACATGAGAATCCAGTAACACGCCAGCCATGCAACAATAACACGTGAGTGACTAATATAGCTGCTTTCCCATAAGGTCTGGTAATCTTACCATCTCAAGAGCATTAGACTCTCTCTGCACACCCACGCCAAGGCCAAGCAATGCCAAACATCCAGCTACATGCCTTGGAGTAAGCCCTGCCCTTGACAGTGACGTCAAATCCTTCCACATGTAGGCAGATGTTGCTCGGCCCGAGAAGAGTGACCAGGAAATGTGTTCTAGAACCAGTCTGGTGGGTTTCATCAATCACTGTGTCACTGAAAAGAAGTTACTTCATGAGCCTCGGTTTTCTTGTTTTTAAGCTGGCACTAATAGCAGTGCCCGGTACATAAGCCTATAACAATTAAATGGGATAATGGAAGTAAAAACTTAATATACTGACTCATCCTTGGAAAATGATCCCAAAATGTTAACTCACAATTTACCCTCAGATGAGCCCAAAAGAAAGACTAGAGGGAAACAAAAGTGACCGGGGTGGCTTTCAAGTACAGATTGTTACCAGTTACTTAAGCGATGTTGATCAGGACCTTGTCTTACTCTATGCCTCAGTTTCTCTATTTGCAAAACAAAGAGGTTGGAGTTGGTGAGCCCTTCCAGACACCTAAATAAGGTTTGGTGAGAAGGCATAGATCTCCTCACAATGGTTTCTGTGTGGATCCAGAGAAGTGGACCAGGAAGGGGCTGGAAAAGAAGATGCTAGCCTCATCAAATCAGAGCCTTAATTAAGAGAACTATTGTAAGAGAGGAAAAATATCCCAGTCCTATCCATCACTGTGCAACTTGGGAAAGTCAATCCACCTGTCTGATTTCTTTCTAAATGTCTACCTGTCATAGCCACACGAGTAATATCACTCAAGGGCTTAGTCCACGGGCAAAGCACTCAGCCACAGAGTATTGACTCCAGTTGTATGCAGACCCTGTTGTTTGATATAGCCCTTCTTATAGCTGGATCATGCACATGTGTGACCATTCCAGGCAGTATTTCCCATGACAATAAAGTTCTTTAGGAGAGTAGCAGCCATGCCATAGACATACCTGAAAAATTGTAGGCCAGCCTCTCCATTACAATGGCCTATATCCCTATGGTTCCTAATCAGCCTGAAGGAGTTGGCGCCAGCCCTTGCCATGAAGTCCAGCTTTGCAGAGTTGGGAAGGACTGAAGACTATTTCTTACCCAGGATAGAATCTAAGATGGTGAAGGGACCTTCCCATATTTCATGTAGCGTCCTTGGACCTAGAGCTTTAAGACACTATGCGTCGGACTGAAGAACATCTACATTTGAGTCTTGATGCCACAGTTGATGAGCTGAGTGTCCTCTAATCTAGAAAATGGAGCTCAACACAGAGCCCTTTCCCCAAGGCCATTGCAAGATTAAAGGAGTGCACACATAACATATAGCAAGTATATAAATAGCACTAACTGTACTCTTCCTCCCGAGGTGCTATTTGACCACATGACAATGAAAACACCCTAACAGAGGACATTTAGAAATGTCCTTTTGCTGTGACACGTGTGGAGTAGTAGAGGCGGTCTGGAGTGCTTGTCTGGAAATCTGACTGACTTGCTTGCTCGCTCGCTCGCGCGCTCTCTCTCTCTGATCTTCCACTGGTCTTTTCTCATCTACAACAGCCCTGTCCAAGAGAAACACATATAAGCTGCTGAAGCAACTTTATTTTAAACAGGTGTAATTAAAAAAAAAAAAAGCCAAAGGAAAATAGAGCAATGGGAAAATGGATCGAATACCTATTTCTCTCATTTCATGTATTTTTTGTGTTATCGTCCCGGTTATCCTTCGAGATCTTAGTGGTTCTTACTTATAAGATCTGGCAGTTTATCTGGAGGTGTTTGGGGGTCATTAAAAGCAAAGGCAGAAGGTGTATGTGTGGGTATATTCTTGGTAACCTAAAAGGAGAGGCCAGATCTTGCTAAACAACTTACAGTGCATAGGAAAGACCCCTACATCAAAGGATTGTCTGGTCTAAACACTTAACAGAAGCCATTTGATGCTTGTAACAAACCCCTGCTTGGATTGGCTGCTTGTCAAGGGCTCATTAGGCACATGTGGCCAGTGGCTGACACCTCTGCCTGTGCAGATCTTTAGTACCAACCCTTGGACATGAGCTTAGAAAAGTCAAAGTTTAAGAAGATGTGGCTTTAACATATTTGTTTCCTGCTCATCCTTAAATAACTGGGCGAAAGATTTATTGCTGGTTTACCAGTCCCTGGTTGCCAAAGGACAGAGCCTATCTGTCTCTGGTCAGACTCTTTCAAAGCCTCCACCCGCCCCAGGGAGACCAAGGCTGGGTCACACAGTGAGCCCTGTTGTTCTTGATGGGGGAAGACAATGCTACAGGCCCTGCTACCTGCCTGACAGAGCCATTGTGGCTTGAGCAGAAAAGGGCTTTGTCAGGATGGCAGCCTAGGAGCCTGCAGTTCAATAGGGTCCTTTATGTGTGCCCTGGTAAGATTGCCCTGATGCCAGCCTTAAGCAGCCCTGCCCCCTCCTGGAGCAGATGGGGAGCCTGAGGCCCCACAGGATATGGAAAGCCCTCCATGGGTCTCTGTCCTCCTCTCTCCAGCTTAAAACACAAACTTTACCTGAAACTGGGAAGGCCATCATAGGACAGGATCCACTCCAGGCAAAAGGACATCTACCCAGGTCATTCAAACACTATAGTTCCTCAGCTGACAAATCTATATAAAACCTATAAAACCAAATGTGTTACAGAACACACATCTCTCTCTCTCTCTCTCTCTCTCTCTCTCTCTCTCTCTCTCTCTCTCTCTCTCTCTTCTCTCTTCTCTCTTCACATCTGGGCACATCCATGGCAAAAATAATTTAAGTATACTTTGTTGTGTTTTTAAAAAGGTTACTAAGAAAAGTCACTAGGTCTTATGTGTTCTTAACACAAACATTTCCCCAATTTGCTTACACACACACACACACACACACACACACACACACACACACACACGTGGAGTGGATATATTAATTAGCTTGATCGTGGTAATCTTTCACAATGTGCGCATGAATCAAATCATTACATTGCATTCCTTAAATGCATACGAGTTGGGACCGAGGAGCTGTCTTGGTGGGTGATGGGCTTTTTGTGCAGGCCTGAGCACTTGAGTTTGGATCCTTAGCACCCACATTAAAGTGTCATGTGTGACAGTGCTTGTCTATAAGCCTGGCACTGGTGGGAAGAGGGAAGAACAGAGACAGAAGGCTTGCTGGGGCTCTGCTGGCCAGTCAGATCAACAGAAGCAGCAAGCTCCAGGTTCAGGGAGAGACTCTGGCTAAAAAAATGAAGTGGGGGTGAGGCTGGTTGAAAAAGACATCAGAGGTCAACCTCTATCCTCCTGAATGGCTGAGAGCAACCACACATAAATGTACACACACAGGCATGGCCATGCACCTGTGCACACATACATGCTCACGCACGTGTACACACATGAAGGCTTTATTTGTCAATCAGACCTCAACACAATTGGAAGAAATTTCACTGTCTAACCAGAGGGAAGGCATTTGTGTGTGCTTGTCTCTGTCCTTAGAACACGAGTGATCGAGTCTGAAGGTGAGGAGGGTTTGGACCAGTGTTCCAGCCCGTCTGTACTGCAGAAATGCTGAAGTACAAGAAAAGAAAAATTCTCGTGTTGACTCTTCCCTCTGGGGTAGCACGATCAGATGGAGTGATAGTCTCCCACCCAGGCCAGTCATTCCTGTTTCTCGCATAGTGTTCTGATTCATGTTGATCTTAAAGATACTCAGCCCCAGTTTGGGCTCTAGCTTCATGCACAGTCAGAGGCAGGCAACACAAAAGACTCAGAGCCTTCCACGTGCTGCTGTTTCTGCAGTGCCTGTAACTGAATGCCTCCATCCTCTGCCTGTCCATCCCAACCCTGCTCCCCCCCCGCCCCACGACACTTCACATTTAGAAAACGGACATACAAGAAGCTGGGTTATGGACAGCAAGGGGGACTAAGGGATCCTTAGGAAAGCAAGCTGCTAACCCAGAACATCAGAGGAAGCCATGTGCCTGGAGAAATTATCTTTCGCTGACCAGACAGGAAGCCACAGGCAAGACAGAGTAGGGGGGAGATGCCTATAAGGACCAGGCTTGGGAGCCCAGCAGGCTCTGGTCTTGTTCCACTCCTCACATGGACTTGAAAGGGAGCCTACCTGATAGGAAGCTTGATGAGATAAAACCTGTGGGCATGACTTGTCTAAAGATGACCCCACTACTAGAGCTGGCCTATTGCTCCAATACTCAGTCTGGCTTAGTGTGCCAGGTGGCTTAGTGTGGCTACTGACATCATGAGTTTCACCCTGACTCTCTCTCTTTCAATTAATTAACTAATTAATTAATTTATATCCTGACCGCAGTTCCCCCTCCCTCCTCTCGTCCTAGTCCTTCACTCCTACCCCCATCCACCCCTCTTCCCCTTCTCCTTAGAAAATGGGAGGCTGCCCATGGATACCAACTGTCCTTGGCATACCAAGTTGCAGTAAGACTAGGTGCATCTTCTCCTATTGAGTCTAGAAGAGACAGCCCAGTAGGGGGAAGTCCCAAAGGCAGGCAGCAGGGTCAGAGACAGCCCCTGCTCCGGTACATATGTGCAGAAGGCCTAGTCAGTCTGATGCAGGCTCCCTGGTTGGCGGTTCAGCCTCTGCGAGCCCCTTGTGGGCTCCATCCTGGTTCTTCTTGTTTCCAGGTGAGATTCAGGACAAGTTACCTGTTCACTATGCTCAGTGTGCTCTCTGTGGATAATGAAGGTATGTGTCCCATATAGTTTACATGGGGGTCAAACAAACTGGATTTGGTCAGGACTTGAAACTCTGCCTGACTGGTGGCAAGCACTTCACAATGTTTCCATGACTCAGGTCCGGGTCCTTCTGACTCAGTTCTACTGTCACCTGCAGAGCCAATACCTTTCTTGATTTTATTTTTATCAGCATCTCACCACCATCATTATTATAGTCGTGTTGAGGTATTTTTTGACAAATAAAAAATGCAGGGTCGCTGAGATAGATCAGCGGGTGACGGCACAAGCCTGCACAAGGGTTGAATCCCTAGGAACATGGTGGAAAGGGTGTTGCCCTCTGACTTTCTCGAGTGCCATGGCATGCATGCTCACATACATACATACATACACACACACAAACGTGTAAAAAAACTGCATGCATTCAAAGTATACAATATGATGCCTTTATATGTACATATGTTATGAAATAAGTACCACAAACAAGCTAACTAATAAACCCATACAACCCACATATTAGCATATACATATACATTTCATCATTTTATGTGTATGTATATATACATATATATAATATACATACGTACATATATGTCACCACTCTTGCACATATGCATTCAACTACAACTTTTATTATGTAAACAGGTATGTTTATATAATTTTATTTTCTTGTGTAAAATTTATAAATGGTGATTTTGGAAAATATCTGCTTCTAAATGATTGGTCTTCGTTTGTTTCTCCCAGAACTGTGTAAGAACAGAATAGCCTGCTTCATTTACCATCAATCACTTCATTTCCTTCTTCCACTCAGTCTACCAATCCCCTGCCATCACCCATTCATGAGACACTAACGCGTACTGAACATTTAAGGGCTCCAGTCACCCACAGTGCCCAACACAGGTCAAACCTCTAAGTCAGGCAGTGCCAAATAGACCAGGAGGATAAAGGAAGGAGAGGAGGATCTAACTTCCCAGACCTTTCTTTGATACTTCCACCTCCCAAAGTGGCTTCCTCTGTGCCATCCCAGAGTGTATCAACTCTGCCACTGAGGAAGCTACATGTGGGTGCTGGCATCCCGGAAAGGCCGGGGAACCCGCCCCATCTCTCTTGCCCTGGCACGGGCCGATGACTCGGTGGCTGGCACCCAGCTGCGGTCGCACCCCAGAAGGGCATGAGCCCCTGCCCCAGAGTTGATTCCCCAGCGCCCAGTGTTGCCCAAGGCACAGGGTGACTCCTCCCTGAGGACCCTCCCCTTCGGGGCGCGCGTCACTCTCCCCACCCCTGGGTTCGGACCCCACGGCTTCCCGTGCCCAAGCCAAGCTGGGACAAGTCGCGGCAACCTGCCCAGGAGCCGTGGACCTCGGGCGCCATCAGCCCAGGTCCCCATGGAGCTGCGGGTCGCCAACGCCAACAGCAGCTGCGAGAACGGTGCGTGCCGCTGTTGGGGGGGTGGGGAGGGGGGAACTTGGACTGGTGCTGCGCTTCTCACCTTGTCCCCACCATCCTCGCCACCTCCTCCTCACTTGCTGGGGCGGCAATGCTGGGAAGGGGGAGGTCAGCATCATTTTCCCACTCGGTTCCCAAACTGTCCTGAAGTTCCGGGTCTGGCGGAGATGTCACCTCCCCAGTGGCAGCTGCAGGGAGCTGAAGCAACGGAAAGGAGAGAAACAGAGCGCACTGGGGCAGGTGGCCAGTGAAAGGGGTGGGATAGAAAACTCAGGGGTAGTGTAGACTCGCTTGCAGGCTAGCTAGATCCTGCTGACTTATCTTTCCATCACCTAAACCAGAGAGTTGGAGGAACAGAGAGGCTCCTCATCCCCAAACCACACAACACTTTTTGAAAAGGGAGAGAAAGAACCTCAGTGCTCAGAAAATATGCTTGATTTTTCTGGAATATTCTTTAGCTATGCAGACGTGGGTCCTTCCCTGAACTATCCCATTGAAGCCCAGAAACAAACGCTAATATTCAGGCAGTTGTTTCATCTTTAATTTTTGTTATATTTAGACAAAGACTTTCTAAATTGTCCAGAATAGCTTAAAATGTATGATTCTCCTGCCTCGGTCCGTCTCCGCCAGGAAGTGCAAGCCTGGGTCACTGGACCTCAATTTTATTAAATTTATTTATTACTAGTGTACATATGTCTATGTGCATGTCTCTCTCTCTCTCTCTCTCTCTCTCTCTCTCTCTCTCTCCCTCTCTCTCTCTCATCCTGGAAACTGAACCCAGAGCCTTTTACATGCTAGGAAATCACGCTAACACTGGCTTTCATCCCTGGGGCATATAGTTGTAATTCTACTGTACCCATTCTAGAGATGTAGAAACAGAGGATCTGGCAGGTTTAATAATTTACTTTCGTCCTGTATTGGAAGTGCAGCCCGTGTGGTGCTCTGAATCCCTAACTTCTGCCCTTCTTCATC
>JADRCC010578126.1:0-11581 GCA_019843855.1 Hylomyscus alleni
AAAAAAGATTTTACCAATTACAACTATCAAGGAATAGACTAAGATTTAAACTGCCAGTACAGTATCATTAGTTATCAAATATGTATCTCAGAAATAAATATGAAATGGAAACATTGAAAGCTTCATTTTAGATCACTTTATAGAGGGTAGCTTATTTTCTTTTTTTAAAAGATTTATTTATTTATTATATCTAAGTACACTGTAGCTCTCTTCAGACACACCAGAAGAGGGCTTCAGATCTCATTACAGATGGTTGTGAGCCACCATGTCGTTGCTGGGATTTGAACTCAGGACCTTCGGAAGAACAGTCAGTGCTTTTGAGAGCTGAGCCATCTCGTCAGCCCTTCAACTTGAAAGCTCCATTACCTAAATCAACTGAAGTGAGAAGAAAGCAACCAACAAGCAACAGGTGGCAATGCAGCAGTGCAGCAGTGCAGCAGGGTGGCAGGGCGGCAGGGCAGCAGCCCGAGTGGAGTGGGGCATTCAGGGCAGCAGGGCGGCAGGGCAGCAGCCCGAGTGGAGTGGGGCATGCAGCCCTCTCCAGCAACTGGAGCTTTAACCAGCTTCTCCCTGACATCAAGCTTATTTTAATAGCAGTTGAATTTTGCTTAGTTCTGCTTCTACAGCTAACAAAGAGTTGGAGCAATCCATATTTAACAAAACAAAAGCATAAAGATCTATCAGCTCATTTCTTCCAATATAAACAGAAGCTGATTATGGGAGGAAATATTAGGTAGCCTTAATTATACAGTTTAAAATTATTAATTCAGGCTGGAGGGATGGCTCAGTGGTTCAGAGCAATGACTGCTTTTCCAGAGGTCCTGAGTTCAATTCCCAGCAACCACAAGGTGGCTCACAACCATTTGCAATGGGACCTGATGCCCTCTTCTGATATGTCTGAAGACAGCTACAGTGTACTCACAAACATAAAATTATTAATTCATTTATAATCAGCATTACAATTAATATCTACATAAGGTTAAAAGAATTATCAAGCTTTTGATGTTGTTGTTGTTTGTTTGCTTGTTTTTGAGAAAAAGTCTCACCACACCCAGCCAAGCAATTTTTTTTAAAGCCTTGTCTTTAGTGTGTGTGAATGAGAACATTCAAATTTACTCAGTTTCTGAGTAATCTAACAAACACACCATACTAAATCAAATTAATATTTTCTTTGTAAAATTAACTGTCTCTATAAGAGAAAAGCTACAAGTGCTACAAGTTCTATTATTTCAGGAAAATCTTTTCACTGACTGACTTACCTCAGACTTTCATTTCTTTCAGGGCAGGTCAGTTTTGAGAATTTAATGAGGTAGTCAAGTTCTTTTGAAGGCAAATACATTGCACCATTCAAGCCTCCTTTGAAGTCTTTTTGTACATGTTCTTGTGTCAAGATCTGTAGTACATACTGAATTTGAAGTATAGTTCGAAGCTTTTTCTTCTCAGCCTCAAGTTTTAGCATGTGCTCCCTTCTCTGTGCCTTTTTCTGGGCTTTCAGCAGCTGTTAAAACAAATGCAGGTTCACATATCTCATCCACCTGTATTAGCAATCCATATATAACAAAATCCAACTACAAATAGCTGGATTAGATGATACAATTAAACAGAGGCTACGTGTGATGGCACATGCCTTTTATCCAAGGACTTGGGAGGCAGAAGCAGGCAGATCTCTGTGAGTTTGAGGCCAGCTTGGTTTATATAGTGAGTTCCAGGACAGCCAGGACTATGTAAGAGACCCTGCTTAAAAAAAACAAACAAACAAAAAAAAAAACACAAACAAAAAAAACCACCTAAATAGTTTAACCCATTTCCTTGTCATTGGATAATAAACTGGTTGATTAATTATGTAACCAGAACATAAGAGTTGAAATAGCTTACTCTCACCTCCAAGTTATACTGACCAAAGAACCAATACAGATGTCAACACTAATCTCAGAGCTTTAAGTGAAGTATGGTGGTACATGAGGAAAATCAGGAGTTCAAAGTCATCCTTAGTCACCAGGAAAGTCAGCTTGGGCTACATGAGCCCTTCCCTCAAAATAAAACAAAACAAAACAAAACAAAGAAACAAAATAAAAACAACAACAACATGCCCGGCAGTGGTGGCTCACACCTTTAATCCCAGCATTTGGGAGGCCGAGGCAGGCAGATTTCTGAGTTCGAGGCCAGCCTGATCTACAGAGTGAGTTCCAGGACAGCAAGGGCTATATAGAGAAACCCTGTCTCAAAAAATAAATACATACATACATACATACATACATACATACAACAAAAGAAAGTCTAAAAATTTGTAAATAAGACTGTACCTGTTTCCACTAAAAAAACAGTTTTTCTATATAGTTTTTATGATTATGTTTCCATAATATTGGATTTTTTCAAAACAAAACAGCAAAGAAAGAAAAAAATTCTATGTTTTTTTTTCCTATCAATGAGTTACAGATATAAGTATTAATATCTTAAAGTCTACAAAAATATATCCAGACAGGCATGGTAGTACATGCCTAAGATCTCAGCACTGACAAGGCTAAGACAGGATCACAAATTTGAGCATAGCCTGGCTACATGATGAGTTCCAAACAAGCCCTTTTTATACAAAAAAACAAAGGAAAGGAAAAAAAGAAAAAGAATGGGAAAAATATAAAGAAAGCAAAACAAAAAGTTTTTTTTTAAAAATATATTCCTAAATCCTAATAAATTAAGATTAGAAGATTAAAAAGAAACACTCAAAAAATATTCAATATTCATTCCTAAGAGTATGGAAGCAACTAACTTTAGTTACTAGTAGAGAAAGGAGACAATGGGAAGGGATTATAAAAACAGGGCTGTGTTCTGAAGAGAGCAAAGGATAAGTAAGGCTTCTTCTGAAACCTAGACATGGATGCATGAGTTACACTTCCCAAAGCTATAGTATCTGTGTTGGCCTGAGGGGGAAAGACACAGTGTTACTTCTAACTCTCCAAGATTTTATCTTCCTATATACAAGTAAAACAATTACCTGAAATGTCTTCACGATTGTACATACCATACATATATAGAGAACTTGGGAAATGGATCAGTGGACAAGTAATTGCCCAAGCACAAGTATGAGGATAAGAATTCATATCCCCAGAATCCACATAAAAGCCAGGCAGGAATGGTGGCTGCTTGTAACACCAGCATTCAGTAGACAGAGACAGGATTCCTGATGAAAATGGCTACTAGACTAGCTGACAGGCAACCTCTAGATTCAGTTGAGACTCTATCTCAATAAAATATAAAATAATCAAGAACAAAGCCCAAAGTCAACATTAGGTCTCCACACATATGCACATGCATGAATACATACACACAACACACAGAAATAAATATATACATACATACCATATCATCACTTCATATTTCTCTTTAGCCTATTTCTCAAAATTAAATTAGGTCTTTTATGGGTTTATACCAACCTGAAAGTCTTCCAGCAAAGTATTTGTCACATCAAATAGTCATGTGTGTGACTCATTTATCTATTTATTACTTTTTGGCAGTGCTGGGAATCAAACCCAGGACCATGCACACGCTAGGCAAGTGTTTTACCACCACTGAGCTATACCTCTGGCCTCTAGTTATCTCTTTTTTTCTGCATCCATGATGACAGTGACTTATATTTAGTTACTTATCAATACATCACTATCTTGTACAGAGACTTATACATAACAGAAATTCAAACATCTGTTAAATAAGTCAACAAAGTATACTATGTCCTAACTCATGATCAGATGTCATAAAAAGCCACTAAAAGCTTGCTTATCCTCATCTATGTAGAAACTAAGAAGACCTTAGACCTTTTTCTTCTGCTCTGTTGACAGTTTGAAAAGGAGAATACATAAAATAATCTGATTAGCAATGTTGAATGAAAAGTTTCATGACTTAGGATAACGGATTCTTGCCAAGGGAAATCACCCCAAGAAATTAAGGAAAATGTGAGTAGACTGGGCATTTTAAAAAACAAAAAAAAGTTCCACAATTTATACATGACCAAAACAACAACCACAAAAAAAAAAAAAAGAAGAAAAAGAAAAAGAAAAAAATTTAACAGTAGCCCAAAACTTACCAGAAAAAAAAAAAAAAAAAAAAAAAAAAAGAACAGGAAGGTAATGGCAAATATCTTGGGAGCTTAACTCAAAAGGGGAAGCTCAGGGCTGAAAAGATAGCTCAGCAGTTAAGAACAGTTGTTGATTTTGCAGAGGACCCTAGGTTGACTCCCAGCACCCACACAGTGGTTCATAACCATCCTTGACTCTAGTTCCAGGTAATCTTCATACCTTCTGAGGCATCAAGTATGCACATGGTACACAAATATATGCATGCAGGCAAAACACACACATAAAAATAAATTAATCTAAGAATACTTAAAAGGGCTGTTAGTGGCAAGCTCTAGACTACTGTCCCATCACAAGGGGAAAGAAATCTAAAGCAGTGGCCAGGCATGGTGATGAACATCTTTAATCCTAGCACTTGGAAAAGCAGAGGAAGGCAGATCTCTAAGCTCTAGACCAGCCTGGTGTACATGAGTTCCAGACCAGCCAAGTACTAAATAGTTAGGCCCTGATTCAAAAGGGACTGGGGTTTCAGGGAGATAGAAAAAAAAAGAGAGGGAGGGAAGAATGGAGGAATAAATTTAAAGCACAGGGCAGTTGTGGCACAAGCCTTTAATCCCAGCACTTGGGAGGAAGAGGGAGTTGGATTTCTGAGTTCGAGGCCAGCCTGGTCTACAGAGTGAGTTCCAGGACAGCTAGGGCTACTCAGAGAAACCCTGTCTCGAAAAACAAACTAACAAACAAATAAATAAATAAATCTAAAGCATAGACAGCAACTGAAAATGTTCTCATGGAACCACCGTAACTTGCCAAGGTATGTGCTATCTCTAGAAGACCACAACACAAAGACATGTATTACTGCCCTAGGAAAAAGAACACATATTTCAAGGGATCAAAGAACCAAAGGCCACGTCCTGGCTCTATGACTTATTGGCCATTGTTTTTAGTAAATTCCATTTGTAATGAGCCTCAGATCCCAAACCTATAAAACAGGACTATTATATCTCTAACTATGCTGTTGAAAAAAATCTAATGGAACTTCATAGACACCTAGCATCTGGTATGTTTTTAGAAAGATTTAATTCTTGGGCAGAAGAGATGACTCAGAGCACTGCTTTTGCAGTAGGACGTGGTTCTATTCCCAGCACTCAAATGGCAGCTCTCAAAACCAACTGTAACTCAATTCCACAAGACATAAACTCTCCTGATCACTGTGGGCACCAGGTATGTACATGGTGCATATAACATACACTCATGCAAAACACTTATAAACATAAAATAAATCAATCCAAAAAAAGAAAAAGAATGAACATCAGAGCTGAGGGGAAAAGTGCTGAGTAGAAAATAATGACAGAGCAGCTTTGAGAAGACAGAACTGTTAAGTACTATTCATATACTTCTACCTACCTAAACAAAGAGATATGAGAAATCTATTCATAGTCAACTAGACAAAATCTTAACAAATTTAGCAAAAAATTTAAAATATTGTAGAGCTATACCCAATGGTGCACACTTATAATCCAAAATACTTAGGCGACTAAGGGAGAGAATCACAAATTCCAGGTTTGTCTGGGCTACGAAGTGAGTTCAAGGACATCCTAGGCAACTTAGAGAGACTTCTTCAGTATAATCTGTATGGTATCAAATGAATGATGTTAGGGTAACATTTTTGTACACTGTGTAAAGTTATGTCTCTGTCTTTCCTTACCTGTAAGGCTTTCTCTAATTGGCTTTAGTAAAGTGCTGACAGCCTATAGGTATGCAGGAAAGAGAAGGTGGGACTTGCAGGCTGTGACAGAATCTCTGGGAGAAGAATCTAAGCAGGAAAATTCACCAGCTAGACAGAGGAAGTTGAATTTACCAGGACTGAGTGAGAAGGTAATGGCCACATGGCAAATATGTATTAGAATAAACCGGTTAATTAAGTTATATGAGCTAGTTGGAAAATAGTCTAAGCTATAGTACCTAAGCTTTCATAAATAGTAAAAAGCCTCCATGTCACTGTTGGGAGCTGGTGGGTCAAGACATTTGTGGTTAGCCCTGAGGTTGCGTGTATTTTGATGCTAATTCCACTCTACAGGGAAGGGCAGCAAACAAGACTTCTTGTGAACCATTCGCTGGACCAGGAGGTGGGACTTCCAGCTTGGAGAAGGGAAGAGAGGAAGCAGTAGGGAGAGAGGGTCCTTTTGGACAAGGATAGGAAGGAACTACTAGTGCCTCCCGGTTTCAGTGGCGGATCCATCAGGATTGGCCACCGGAGGATTTAATTTAATAAGGTTTATAAGATTAAGATTCTAGTTGTTGCGCACAGCACCCAGCGATTGAGTTACCATTGTTTCTGAACTAAATCTGTGTTGTGTTTTTGCGGGGGTGCGGGAGGGGGTTCGTCTGGGTTCCAGAAAGAAAGGCAAAGGCAAGTGGGAAAGCGTGGGTAAGGCCATGGGGGTTTTGAAGCACAGAGCTGGCATGGTAGCCACATGCCAGTGGGAACTTAAGAGAGCTGGGTGGAGATGTTTCAGGAGCTCCAGGCCAGAGAGTCTTCATGAGATAAGAACTAGAACTGGCCATCGAGACAGCTGGGGCTGAGAGTAGCTGGGTGTAGCCCGGGAACTTGCCATTCATTTTAATATTTTCCGAAAAAAGGTAGTAGTAGTAGTAGTTTCTTTAAGGCCAGTAATTAAAATCATTCTAAGAGCCGGGCCTTGGTGGCGCACGCCTTTGATCCCAGTACTTGGGAGGCTGAGGCAGGTTGATCTCTGAGTTCAAGACCAGCCTGATCTACAGAATGAGTTCCAGGATAGCCAAGGCTATACAGAGAAACCCTGTCTCGAAAAACCAAAAAAGAAAAAGAAAAAAAAAATCATTCTAAGATAAGTAATGAAAGCATACTCACATCTTGGCTCAGTGCAGAAAAAGTTTTCTGAAGCTCCTTGGCAAATTCCAAATTATGAAGTACTTCTTCATACTTTTCCACTGCTTCCTACCAGATAGAATTAAAAAACATCAAATGAGCAGCAATCTCAGAATTAATAAGTGTTCCTTAAGTTGCTAAAGCACTGGAAAGATGGCTTAGTGGTTAAGAGCCCACAATGCTCTTCTGGGGGATTCCCAGCAACCACATCAAGCAGTCACCCATACTCCAGCTCTAGAAGATCTGACATCCTCTTCTGGTCTCCAGATACCTACATAGATGTACACATTCTTATGTAGTCCAGGCTAAACTCAAACTTGTGATTTCCCCTGCCTCACCCTCAAGCACATCTTTAGATATACCACCACACTTGGCTTCAATTTTCATATTAGAAATCACAGCCCTGAGTCAGCTAGATGGTTCAGTGGATAAAGGTTCTTGCTGCCAAACTGAAGACTTGAATTCAATAACAGCAGGAAGACAGAACCAACTCCAGCAAGTTGTCATCTGGCCTACCTACATACATATACACATATAATAATAATAATAATTATTATTATTATTATTATTATTATTATTATTATTATTAAGAAATGTAAGCCCTAATTCTACCCTATCTATAATGTTTATGTTAAACATATCTATAGGCTTTAAAAACACTAAGTCATTAAGAAACCTTGGTCAGCCGGGAGGTGGTGACGCAGAGGCAGGCGGATTTCTGAGTTCGAGGCCAGCCTGGGCTACAGAGTGAGTTCCAGGACAGTCAGGGCAATCCAGAAAAACCCTGTTTCGAAAAACCAAAAAAATAAAAGAAACCTTGGTCAATATAATTCACCATTCAAATGTACTACAGGAATAATACACAGGAGAACAGCAACTGCAAAACATCTACAATATGGTGGGGGGAGCCGGGCGGTGGTGGCTCACGCCTTTAATCCCAGCACTTGGGAGGCTGAGGCAGGTGGATTTCTGAGTTCGAGGCCAGCCTGGTCTACAGAGTGAGTTCCAGGACAGCCAGGGCTACACAGAGAAACCCTGTCTTGAAAAAAAAAAAGAAAAAAGAAAAAAAAAAGAAAAAAAAAATTTTTTATTTTACGTGCATTGGTGTTTTGTCAGGTCTTCTATAAGTGGAGTTACAGACGGGTATGAGCTGCCATGTAGGTGCTGGGAATTGAACCCAAGTCCTCTGAAAGAGCAGTCAGTGCTCTTAACACTCACTGAGCCATTTATTTCTCCAGCCCCATGCTTTTGGTTTTTAAAGACAAAGTCTTGGTCTTACTATGTAGCTGTGGCTATCCTAGAACTCACTCTTTAGACCAGGCTGGGCTCAAACTCAGAGATCTACCTTGCCTGCTGAGTTCTAGGATTAAAGGTGTATGCCACCATAGCCACCCCCTTTTAACTTAAAATGAAGAGGCCAGGCAGTGGTGGTACATGCCTTTAATCCCAGCACTTGGGAGGCAGAAGCAGGTGGATTTCTGAGTTTGAGGCCAGCCTGGTCTACAGAGAGAGTTCCAGGACAGCCAGAGCTACACAGAGAAACCCTGTCTCAAAAAACCAGAAAAAAAAAAAAAAATCTTAAATAACTTCAACCACATTTTGTCCCTTCTTAAAAAACAGGAAGCCACACAGCAAATATCAATAAAGTATTTTCTTTTTAGTCCATATTGCAAAGTTGTGGAACTCTATAAATTAGATAAAAATTGAAACTACCAAGTATATCCATTAACAAGTCAAACATGTAAGATATAAAGTTGTAGCTGGGCATAGTGCCTCAATTGTCTGTAATGCCAGAATTTCAAAGGGTGATGCAGGAGCATCACTGTGAGTTCAAAAGAAGAAAATTATCACCAATATTTATAGTTAAGGTAATCTTTAAAAGGCTAGTGTCATAGCTCAAATATGAAAGAAATTAAAAGAGAGCAACTGAAGAATCATGAGACAAAGCTACAAGGAACAGATTTTAGAATAGAAAGGTGTCAAGTTTATGGAAAGCCAGTGAAGAGTTAAAAACTTGAGTATACTCAGTCTTCCTAGCATAAATTAAGTTTCAATGAATATGGTAACTCATCTAATCTAATTTGTGCTATTTAACCTATATCATTTAATAGTATAGCAGAAATAAGCTCATCTGTAAGATCTAACAGGCAAAAAAAAGTCACTGGGGAAAACCAGTGGATTCTATCTCCTCTTCAGCCGATCAAGTTTATAGCTTTACTAAATCTTGAAGTTCTATCAACAAAGGAAACCAGCCAGGTGTGGTGACACATATCTTGAATCTCAGCACTGAGAAGTGGATCTCTGAGTTCAAGATCAGCCTGATCAACACAGTGAATTCCAGGGCAGTCAAGCCTATGTAGAGACCCTATTTCAACAAACAAACAAACAAACAAAAAAGTAAGTAAATAAGTAAGAAAAAAAGAAGCCAGGCGTTAGTGGCGCACGCCTTTAATCCCAGCACTTGGGAGGCAGAGGCAGGCGGATTTCTGAGTTCAAGGCCTGCCTAGTCTACAGAGTGAGTTCCAGGACAGCCAGGGCTATACAGAGAAACCCTGTCTCGAAAAACCAAAAAAAAAAAACAAAAAAAAAAAAAGAAAAGAAAAGAAAAAAAGAAAGAGAGAAAAAAAAGCAAGCAAGCAAGCAGACCGGTAGGTCTAACAAAGACTCTTACAACTACTTACCAACTGGTCTGGATTGAGCTGCTCTCCATTTTTTAAGCGATCTTTATAATCTTCCAGTTTGAGCTACAAAAGAGAAACATATATCTATGGTATAATCTGATATAAAACTGAAGCAAATAAGAGTCTTAAAATAAACTAGAGTGCCAGACTACAATTCCATATAGGCAGAGAGCAACAGTATTTGAGTTCCAAGTCAGGTGGAAAAAAAAAAAAACAGAGCAGTTACCAGTCTTGTCTTTGTCCCATGTAATCAGTCCAGCAGATTCTAGTTAGATTTATCACAACTTGGTAAATATTTTTGGGTACTTGACCAACAGAAAAAGAGAATATACACCCAACCAGGGCTGCATCTCAAAAATCTCAGAGCCTCAGCTCTGAGAACAATTTGAACATTATAGGTACAAGCCACTGTCACTGGGAAACTGATGCTGGTATTTTAACGATCTCAATTATCTCCCTACACTTAAAACAGGAAAGTGGAATGGCATACATCAGGAGGCACACTGCAAAGGAGTTCAAGCAGTGGGCAGTGCTTGTGGTGACAGGGTAGTATGGCTGATGCTTCATTCCCCAGTCACTTAACACTCACAACTCTGAGATAAGGTCCAGTCTCTCAACTTAAAGTGAGAGACATCAGGGAACAGGTTAGAGGATTCATTTCCCACCACATATGAACTCAAAGAGCCTCACAGAAATAACTTCCTATGTGAATAATAGCAATACTAAAAATTTGGTATCCCAGTACAAATTATTCAACAGTTAAGGCTTATTTTGGGAAAAGAACTATAGTAGCATTGTTAAGAATATAGGCTCCTGCCAGGCAGTGGTGGCGCACACCTTTAAGCCCAGCACTTGGGAGGCACAGGCAGGCGAAATTTCTGAGTTTGAGGCCAGCCTGGTCTACAGAGTGAGTTCAGGACAGTCAGGGCTATACAGAGAAACCCTGTCTTGAAAAAAAAAAAAAAATGGCTCCTCCTTGGGATGGAGAGATGGTTCAGCGGTTAAGAGCATTGATTGCTCTTCTAGAGGTCCTGAGTTCAAATCCGAGCAAGGACACAGTGGCTCACAACCATTTGTAATGAGATTGAATGCCCTCTTTCTGGTGTGACTGAAAACAGCTATAGTCTACTTACATATAATAAATAAATCCTAAAAAAAAAAAAAAAAAAAGCTCCTCCTTATATTTAAATGCATTCTAGAACCTGAAGTTTCCCAAAATTAGGCACAAAAGCAACAGGTCAGTGTGTCTGGAGTTTCTGATGTGTGTAGCATACTGAAGTGTGAATGGGTACACTGCAGTTACCTAACTAGAATATGAAAATATCAAATCTGATAAAAAAATTTTTATGGGAAAAATATGTGGCAAGCTAACAAGATACATACAGCTGTCAGTATGGTAGGGTAAGTTCACTGTTATTAACTCATACATATAATCAAGTGATTGAAATTTTTATATTAGCTCATGTGCCAGTTACAAATAATTCTATTTCCAGAATCTCTAAATAAAGACATTTAACTTTTTTAAAAAATATTACTCTGAAATTACAAAAATTAAGTCTTTTAAATATTTACTTATGTGTATCTGTGTAGGGGTATATGCAAGTTAAGTACAGGTACCCAGGAGGCCAGAGTCATTGAACATTCCACTTTCTCCTCTTTCTCCTCTTTTTCCTCTTCTTCCTCTTCCTCTTCCTCTTCCTCCTCCTCCTCCACTACCACCTCTAAACTGAAGTTGTAGATAGTTTGTAAGCTGCCTGATGTGGGAGCTAAAAATCAAACTCAGGTCCTTTAGAAGAGGTGTAAGTACTCTTTGTTTTTGTTGAGACAGGGTCTTTCTACATAGTTCTGACTGTCCTGGAACTCTTGCAGACCAGACTGACTTTGAACTTAAAGATTGCCTGTCTCTGCCCCAGTTGCTAGGATTA
>JADRCC010578126.1:11591-23621 GCA_019843855.1 Hylomyscus alleni
ATCCTGGAATTAAACTCAGGTCACCGGGTTTCTGCAGCTTCATCAACGACCATGAAGTCACTTCAACAGCCTAAATTTTTCCTCTTTTTATAGTTGTTCTCTAACCTTAAGAAGACTTAATAAGTCTTTTTTTTTGTTGTTGTTGTTGTTGTTTTTTGTTTTTTGGTTTTTTTTTGTTTTTTTTTCGAGACAGGGTTTCTCTGTGCAGCCCTGGCTGTCCTGGAACTCACTCTGTAGACCAGGCTGGCCTCGAACTCAGAAATCTACCTGCCTGCCTCTGCCTCCCAAGTGCTGGGATTAAAGGCGTGCGCCACCACTGCCAGGCTTAATAAGTCTTCTTAAGTAGGGTTTTTTTGTTGTTGTTGTTTTGGTTTTGGTTTTGGTTTTTTTGAGACAGGGTTTCTCTGTATAGCTCTGGCTGTCCTGGAACTCACTCTGTAGACCAGGCTGGTCTCAAACTCAGAAATCCTCCTGCCACTGCCTCCCAAGTGCTGGGATTAAAGGCATGCGCCACTACCGCCCAGCCTTAAGTAGGGTTTTAAGTCAATCATATGCCCCAAACTAGAAGTGCTCAACCAAGGCAATTTATTCCCAGAAATAATTGAAGTTATCACAAATTGCAGAGTCTAGGACAGGTAGACAGTGCTTGTGGTATTTTTTAGGCAGACACACAGGTTGTTGATAAACAATGCTCAGGACAGCCTCTCACAACAAGAAATGATCAAGCACAGTGGTTTTCAACCTCTGAGTCTTGACCCCTTTGAGGTCACTTGTCAGATATCCCGTATCTTGGATAAATATTCATTATGATTCATAACAACAAAATTAGTTATTAAGTAGCAATAAAATAATTTTATGATGGAGGGATCATCACAACATGAGGAACTGTATTAAAGGCCTCAGCATTAGGAAGGTTGAGAACAACTAATCTAGCACAAAACATCAGTAGCATCATAGCTGACTAGCTCATGTTTGCATATACTGTTGCTACTTCTTGAACCATGTTGGTATATTCATAAGTTAACTTTAGAACAGAAGTGCCAAAATGTAAAGCTATCTTTCATACTAAATTTTCTAGTTAAGAAAATATATAAAATGGGCTAGAGAGACTCAGCAGTTAAGAGGGCTGACTGCTCTTTTAGAGGATCCAGATACAATTCCCAGCACCCACCTGGCAGCTCACAGTTGTCTGAAACTCCTGGATCTCACACCAACACAGACATATATGCAAACACCAATGCACATAAAATAAAAACATAAATTTAATCAAACAAAAAAGCTGAGCAGTGGTGGCGAGTGCCTTTAATCCCAGCACTTGGGAGGCAGAGGCAGGCGGATTTCTGAATTTGAGGCCAGTCTGGTCTACAGAGTGAGTTCCAGTAAAGCCAGGGCTACACAGAGAAACCCTGTCTCGAAAAACAGAAAAACTAAAAAATAAATAAATAAATAAATAAAACTCATAAAGATAAAATTCATCTATTAGTCACAAATTCATGACATAAACCACTATACTATACAACAAGCATTTTGCAAATTTCTCCTATACTGGTTTTCAGTCTTAAAATGCTTTTCTAGAAGGAAGAAACAAAGGCACTGGTGTAGCAGACAAGCACTCAGAATTAAAGCGGTACTATGGTAAGGCTGGATAATACAGGAATATACATATTCAGTTTCTATACTGAATTAATGAATTTCCACTAATAGACCTTGCATTGACTAGTTCTCAGTGCTAAGGAACTTGTGCTAACCCAGGAAAAACTTAGTAATCAAATGCATGCATCCCAAAAATGTATGGAAAAAGATACAGAAACTACCAGCCACTGGCTTCAGCACTAACTTCCAAAGCAAGGGAAGTACATATACCTCTCCACTTAAAAAACAAACAACAAACAAACAAACAAACTTCCTGCCAGGCAGTGGTGGCTTCCCTCTTTATTTATATCTCAGCATTCAGGAGGCAGAGGCAAATCTCTGGAAGTTTGAGACCAGCCTGGTCTAGAGAGAAATGTCTCAAAAAAACAAAAACAAAACAACCTTCCTAAGGTTTTACTAGGTTTTCAGCATGTTTTAAGAGAATGTAGATCCAGATACTTATTCAGCTTTATCTGTCAAAAGCAGATGAGAATTGTGATACAACAATGCATCCCAAGAGACTGGAATGACTGGATCACAGGCTAAATGACTCAGGAAATGAGAAATCATCTAGATCTAATCGTACAACTTACTGTAAGGTTAGGCTAGTAAGAATCCAAGTCTCTTTACAAAGCTATCTACAATACCTTCTTCAACCAATCTTAAACTGGTATCTAGCAGTGGGGGAAAAAATAATGCTGAAACATTTTCTGGCTCATGGTAAAATGCTTCCAAAGACTGCAGCAGCCAGACTGCCGTATCGCTTGCTACAGTCACAAGGAAAACGAACTAAAATATCAAGCTATTCCTTATCTAAGCTACCATAACTCAAGAAGTGAATCAGACCCAAAATAGCCAACTCTTCAAATATTTCAAAAGCAATATGTGAAGAATAGTTATTCAGCTGTGTTGGCAAACAAAGCAAACGTTTAGCCTGGATGCTTAATTGTTCCCAGGCAACTAAATCTCAAGGTCAATTAAATTTGCAAGAAGATCTATGTTCTCTCATATAAAGAATGTCAGCTCCTTAACCTGGCTTAAGGTCATGCACATTCAGGGATGGGAGGGGTAGAAAGTTACCTTTTTCTTCTCGATGTTCCTAATTTTGTGTTTAAGGCATATAAGTCCATTATCAATATAGGTTTCGTATGCCTGGGAAGAAGATGCAGCAGAACTGAGAGTAGACTGCAGGGGGCTCGGAGCCCGCTGGTTTTCCCCTTGCTGATTGTGGTTCACTTGGGACTTGGCTGACTTCATATTTCCCACTCTTCCCTCCTCTGAATGGCCTGAAGGTGACTGGGTAACCGAAAAGGGATGAAGAGAGTTGCATCACTGAAACAGAGGCGGCTAAAGGATGGGGGCGGGAGGAGCTAAGTACCAATGTAACCTAAAGGTGCACAATGAGCTTTCACTTCTCTAGAAAGCCTTTCTTTAAAATGAAATGAACTCAAAACATAACGTTGCTTCGGATAGCGTACTTCCACTACCCGACTAAGGTAATTGGCTGCAAGCAATAGCCAATAAAGATAGCCTATACGTAGGCAAAATTTACACTATAGGAACATTCCCAGAAGTTCTATTCCCCACATGGAGAAGAATTGCCAAGCAAGCAAAAAGCTTCTGATCTCCTCATTCTGTAAATTTCTATGGTCATCACGAGGGCGGGGAGGTGGGGGTGCGATCACTTTCCACATTAGCACCTTTTACCTGAGCCTTTACTGCAACCCTAACCCTTATCTCAAAGTCTTAAGTGAACCAAGTTTCTTGAACTAGAATGGTAACGCTCTTTGGTTGTCCAGAGCCCAACCAAGTGCATCCCCCTGGACACAGCAGCCAAGTCTCACAAATTGCACGCCGAGGTGGCTTCTAGTTGTGTAACTCACACTCACTCACTCCTATACTGGCAAGCCTTCCGCTGCGCGCACCAAAGAACCGGGAAACCAAGGGGGTCGGACACTTCACCTCTATTCAGGAATCCTGCCCGTAAGGAGCAAGACCAGAGCTAGACAACCCCTGCATACCACAGAGACGCAGTGCGCTCTGCAAAGGTGCTGAGAAGCCCCACCCCAGAAGTCTGGGGCCCCACGCTTCTCCACCCCGCCGCGGACGCGCAGACCCACCCACCCCACCGCCGCCCTGCTTCACCTCCCCGGCTGCCTCCGAAAGCGCGCGTGAGCCCAGCGCGCTGCAAGGTGGGCCGACGCCACCCTACACTCCCTTCTCCTCCCGTCCCTCCCTCCCGCCTCAGCTTAGCCTGCGGCCTCCGCCGACAGTGCACTCAGACAACTCCGCTGCTCGCGCCTAAGTTGTCCCCTCAAGGCGCGCGCAACTTATGTAGGCCGCGCACGGAGCGACCACGCCCAAATACCGCCTATTTCCGGTCCTCTGCCCCGCCCTCTAGCACGCGAGCTCCCCCTCGGAAGCTTCGCCTTCCGGTGTCCCCTCCTACTCCCCGCCCCTCCCCCTCTCGTGCGCTGGACCACCACAGTCCGCCCTTTTCCGGTACCCGAGACCTGCTGGGGACTGGTCCTTTCCGGTGCCCCTCTTTGCAAGCTTGCGCTTGGCACGTACTTTCCGTGCGCTTCTCTGTTGCGCCTAAGGCTCTGCACCTGGTGGCTTGGATGGGCCAGCTCGTTTCTGCCAGTTCTGGCTGGTTGCGTGTCCTAGTGCAGATGATTTCAATCCTTGGAAAAAGAGGCAGCAGTCAGGCTCTAATGGTTTAAATGGGCACTTCTAAAATACAAGAGCACCCTTGCCCCCCAGATAATTTTTTTATTGTAGAATGAGGAATATCGTCTTTTCCTTTTAGAGGACTAAGCCTGTAAGAGCAGAATGCTGTGGGACACCCCTGCTACCAGAGCAGAGTAGATGACTCCTTTGTAATAGGAGGGTATGCGCCAAGGCTATGTGTTGCTATGAAGCAATTCATTTCATTGGCACTAAAAGAGCTGGTAAAATTATTTGTTGGATTGCATAGAGTTAGTAGAAAACAAGAAGAATATCAACTTCGAAAAGATTAGTGGTGATTCCTGTATCAAATGAGGTTTTAGGGGTGGCTTACTCCCTAATCCCAGGGAGGCAGGAACAGACCTAAACAAAAAACACTACCCCATAAACTAAATAAACAAAATAATAAATTTAATAAATTAAAAATTGCCCAAGTATTTTGTCAAATACTGTCCAAGTATTTTACCAAATAGAATTAGTTTTAAGTCCTACCCTTGAGTCAAGGATAATTACTAGAACAGGACAGTCAAGCATAACTAAGTAAACAAATTGAAAGTCTGGACAAGACCATACAAAAATCATCTTGACTTTGGCACTTCTTGATTTTTGCCTTTTACCATCTGAGTCCATCCTGGTAGTATTATATATCTTCTTTTATTGTGTTTTATTCTATTTTACCTATTACATGTATTGATGTTTTGTCTACATGTATATGTATCACAGTTGCCTGGTGCCTGTGTAGGTCAGAAAAGAGTGTTGGATATCCTGGAACTGGAGTTATAAACAGTTGTGAATCACCATGTGGGTGTAGGGAATTGAACCCAGGGAGGGCCTGTGGAAGAGCAGCCAGTGCTCTTAACCACTGAGTCATCTCTCCTCCCTGTCCTATTATGTACCTTAATGTATTTTAGCTTTGAATCTCTGAACCCCACGTGCAACTTGAATATTAGACAAACGTTAGGTTGTCTGTTTTCCTCATTTATAATCAGAGAAAGAACAGGCTGCTGAACTGAGGAAGAAAGACTAATAGACTTAACTTTTGCCCACAAAGAGGCCATGAAGCCTGTGATGACCACGCCTTCAAATGACTGAGCTGACACATTACATTTGCATATGCCTTTGTTGGCCTATGCTAATAATGAAACCAAAAGTAATATTTCCCCGGGGGGGGGGGGGGGGGTGTGCACACTTTTAATCCTAGCACTTGGGAGGCAGAGGCAAGTGGATTTCTGAGTTCGAGGCCAGCCTGGTCTACAGAGTGAGTTCCAGGACAGCCAGGGCTACACAGAGAAACCCTGTCTCAAAAAAAAAAAAAAAAAGCAAAAAAAAAAAGTAATATTTCCAACCAGGGGTCATAGCACATACCTTCACAGGCACATACCTCCCAGCACTCCAGAGGCTGAGGCAGGAGGATTATAAGTTTGAGAGTAGCCTGAGCTACATAGGGAGATTGATACCCCCACGCACCCCCCAAAAAAAGGGATTTCCAGATTTACCATAACTATCATTTGGGCCATTAGATTGAGCCATAATCCTAATTACTCAATGGAAGAATTGTTAATAAATCTGTTAATTTATTTAATAATATGGACCATAGGATGAATCAAGAGAAAATACAAAAGCACAAATTATTAAATTTTGATTGCAAGAATGTATAGTTTGTATAAGCCTGTTAAAAAAAACTAGTAAGAGAATGCCCCACAATAATGTTGCAGCAATGTTTTCTGAGAATTAAAAAACGAGAATGAAGTGGGGAAAACTCTCAACTTTTCATGTCAACCTTAGGCAGCTGAGGCAAGAGGATCACGAGCTCCAGGCCAGCTTGTACCACTTAGGTACAAAACAACAAACAGAAGAGAGGGGCTTACAGGGGTGAGGGTGGGGTGTAGTGGTAGATGCTTGCCTAGCATGTATGAGCCCAGGATTCCATCTCCAGCACAACAGAAATTGTAAATAAAAATCTAAAAGTAGAGCTGGAGAGCTGGCTCAGCGGTTAAGAGCTGGCAGCTCTGCCAGATGACCTGAGTTCAATTCTCAGCATCCACATGGGAGCTGTCTGTAATTCCTTCTTCTGCCTTCTGTGGGCACCAGGTATACGTATTGTTCAGAGACATACATGCTTGCAAAAAGATAACCTCATACACATAAAATTAAAAAAAAAAAAAAACAAAAAACTTTTGCCAGGTATGATGAGGCAGCCTTTAACTCCAGTACTCTAGGAAACAGAAGCATATCACTGTGAGTTCAAAGGTAGCCTGGTCTATATATAGAGCTCCAGATCAGCCAAGACTTCATAGTTGTGGGAAGCCGCCCATCATTAAAATGGCGCTGATGAGCGAAACAGCCTCTCGCCACTAGATGGCGCTGGTTTCTACTGCGCATGTGCTTGCCCATAACCAATCACTGCATCTATGCAAATGAAGTGCCTTTGGTGCACCAATCCCAGCCGCCTCGAGCCCTATATAAGCAGGGCTTCTTCGGGGCTCTGGGTCTTCGTGAGCAAGAAACCAAAGAGAGCTGTAACACAATAAAGGAGCGCTGGAAGAATTCCTCGAGTGGCGCGTCATCATTGACCGCGGCACATAGTGAGACCCTGCTGCAAAACAAAACAAAAACAATGATAGTAAGAATAAGTAAAACAATGAATCCTTTTTATTTTGGAAAGACATACTCCTAGAACATTCAGGCAGATGTTTCATTTCCCTTCCCCAGTTCCTTATCTTTCATAAAACTTTTGTCTCGTCAGTTGGGAAGTAAACTCAAACTTCACCATGAAATTACTATATTCCAGATGAGTAAAAAGTGTCACTTCTAATCAATGAGGAAAGAACATATTCAGTGCATTCAACAAATACTTGTTGGACACCTGCAGTGCTAGGGCCACCCCTATAAGTATCAGAGAGACAACCCAGCACCAGCCTACATGGAATTGAGCAGGGATTCATAAAATTGCAAATAAGGCTGGGTATTACACGTGCCTTGAATCCCAGCACTTGGGAGGCAGAAGCAGCAGGATATCTATAAGTTAGTTCAAAGCAAGCCTGGTCTACATTGTGTGACCCTAGCTCAAAAACAAAAACAAAACAAAAGTACAGGTATAAATGGCAAAACAACTAGACAAAACAGGAACAAAAAACCTAAAGCTTTTGTTTGTTTGTTTGTTTGTTTTTTAATGTGTGCAAGTGTTTTACACTTATGTGGGTGGTGCCCTCAAAGGCTGGATAGAAAAGGGCTTCGAATTTCCTGGAACTGTACATACAGACAGTTATGAAGTGCCATGTAAGTCCTCTTCATGAGCAGCCAATGTCTCCAACACTGATGCTAAAGTGGATTGTTTTGTTTTGTTTTGTTTATTGAGACAGGATTTCTCTGGGTAACACTCCTAGCTGTCCTGGAACTTATGCTGTAGACCACGCTGGCCTCAAACTTACAGAGCTCCCGCCTCCAGGTGCTGAGATTAAGGACCTATGTTACCACTGCACAATTAAATGATTTTTTTATAAGTTGCCTTGTTCATGGTGTCTCTACACAGCAATAGAACAGTAACTAAGACAGATAGGAAGAAATCGTTGCCATAACCACACATATACTCGTAATTAGATGCTTGTCTAGTTATTATAAAAAGTAATGTTTCATTATGGCATTTCTATACATATATATCACTGAAATCTAGCTTTTTTGTTTTGTTTTCATTTGGGGATTTGTTTTTTATTTGATTGATTATTTTGGTTTTTTGAGACACAATCTCTTTTCATAGTTCTAGCTATCCTGACACTCCTTATGTAGACCACGATAACTTCAAACTTACAGAGATTCTCCTGCCTCTGTCTCCTGAGATTTGGGGATTACAGGCATGTGCCTCCATTCCCTGCTAAATTTTGTTCTTATTAAACACCCCTTCTCTGTTTGGTCCCTTCCTCTCCCCATTTAGATTATTTTTGAAAGACTTTCTAGTTTCTAATTAATTAATGTGCAGCTTTGTTTGGCCTAAAACTCACTATGTAGACCCACCTGGCTTGGAACTCACAGAGATCCATCTCAAATTCTGGGACTAAAGGCTGCATTAGGATCACACCGGGAACCCCAAAATTGTGTTATTTACTGAAAAAAAAAAAAAAAAAAAAAACTGTTTCTAGTTGTGGTATGGCTCAGCCTTAGCACACATCTTTAATCCCTCTGGCTGTTATACAGAAATGTCATTAGTGCACACCTTTAATCCCAAACAATGAAGGTAAAGTTAGTTTGTAAAAGGAAGCACCCATGTTTGAAAGTGGTGACTAATTGAGTGGCAGACAAAGTAACGAATCAGAGAAAGATTTGACAGAATAGGATATGTCCAACTCTCATGAGAATTGAGAGGAAAGAAGCTACTTGAGGGAACAATGCAGAGAGTGGAAGGAGGCAGTTTTCCAGGATAATTTTACAGAGAAAGGTTGAAGAGAGAGAAAACAAGCTAGATACAGTTGAAGACAGAACAAGACAGAGAATAAGAAGCCAGAAGATCAGAACATATTGCCAAAGTTAGTATGAAGCCAAGCAGAGCAATTCAGTCAGAAACTGAGAGAAACAAATTGAATCAGCCAGCTAGGAGAGGAGTCTGAGCCAGAACAGCTGAGTTGAATCAGTGACCCAGAGTTCAGAAAGAACTACATAGGATGAGCTTATTCAGCAGTAAATCTCAGAGGCTGACAACATTCTAGGCCTAGATAAGATTCTACAGAGGCTAGAAGCTTACAGGACTAGACCTAGGTAAGCACACAGGGACAGTAAGCCTTGGAGACAGCACTTACTCAGGAGAATAAAAAATACTTTTACAAAAGGCATATGTTTACTATGCCCAGCTAGGATTAATTTTGGGGGGCTTATATTCTCCTTCAAATTATAATCAGATAGCTTTTTTATGCTGTTTATGGTACTGGAATGAATACATTATACTCCCTTGGAATGAATGGTAAGTAGTTCCTAGCTGCCTGACATTGTTTATGACCCTTTCCTACTTGCCTTTCTGGCAACACCTCCCACCCTGCGCATTTAAAAGTGCTGCTTTGAACTCTTTTTGTGATTACTTTCAGGCAGCCAGTTGTGGTACAGACCTCTAATCCCAGCGTTTGGGAGACTGAGAAAGGAAAACTCTTGGCAAGCTGGAGGCCAACCTGGTTGGCAAAGTGAGAATCTGTCTCATATAAACAAGCTGGAAAAATGGTTCAGTCAATAAGTGCTTGCCATATAGGCATGAAGACCCAAGTGCTTGGATCCCTACATAAAAAATACAGTATGATAGGATGCCTCTGTAAACTACGTGCAGAGAGGCAGAGACAGAAGACGACCTTGGGGTTTGCAGGACAGCCAGTCTAGCAGAAGTGGTGAGGAGTTCAGTTTCAGCAAGAGACTTTGTCTCAAAAAATAAGAGGGCAACTGAGAAAAACACCCATAATTGACCTCTAGATTCCACACACACACACATACATACAAACAAATATATATACATACTACACATCACAATGAAAAAAAATTAACTAGAGAAAGATGTTCAAGGAAGCTCTATATCCCCTATGGCAATTGAGCTTCTGACTCATTGATATAAATTGCTATCCATCTACCTCATCCATCATAATTTTATTTTTAACCCTATTGGAAATGAGCCTCTTTCAAATCATGCCACATTCATTAAAGCTTTAAAGTGAATGTCTGTACCAGAATAAATTCAGTTAATTATTCAAAAAATAATATTTCCTGTAATCTCAGTAGGAATCCTGAGAGAAAGATAATTCTTCCTACAGGTTACAACCTACAGGTCATGGAAAATAAAAGGAAATTAACATACTGATTTTCATAAGAAATAGAAAAATACACAACCCTTGGAAAGTTCTTGAAGTCAGACAAAGGCAAGGATTTGACAGTGGTTTGAATAAGAAATACCCTTCAGAAAGGGTTCCTAGTTGCCAGACTATTTAGGAACAAGTAGGAGCTGTGGCCTTATTGGAAGAGGTGTTTCACTGGGGGTGGGCTTTGAAGATTCAAAAGCCTTTGTCAGGCCTATCAAGTCTCTTTTTCAATGCTTGCTTCCTGTAGATTAGATGTGAGCTCTTGCCAGCAGTGGTGGTGCATGTGTTTAATCCCATCACTCAAAAGGCAAAGGCAGCCTGATTAACAGATTGAGTTCTAGGACAGCCACAGAGAGACCCTGACTTAAAAAAAGGAGATTCTCAGCTTTTGATCCAGTGCCATGCCTTGCCTGCCTGCTGCCATGCTCATGATGGTAAGTTGCCTTGGCCATGGTGTCTCTTCATAGCAATAGAAAAGTACTTAAGACAGTCCCCATCTTAGAAGAGTGCAGATCTCCATTCATATGCTTCACACAGCTGGAGCTGCCCAGACTTCAGTACATATGTCCAAGGAGACAGCCAGATGTTGCTGCCAATAGGAACACACAGGATTCCAGGTCAACACTGGAGTAGCATCTTCTGGACAGCTGCTGTTGGTGTCCCTACCTATCTGCCACCGTATTAGTCACTTTGCTATGACAAAAACACCTGACATCAATCTAAAGGAGAAAAATAAACTCATGATTTCAGAGGTTCCCTTCCACAAACCATTGGTTCTGTGGCTGTGTCTTAGCCTGTGGGGACTGCAAGGAAAAACCTCTTACCCCACAGCAGCTAAGAAGCCCATCATGAGTGAGGGCAAGGACAAGATCCAGCCATGAAAGTGACCTAGAATTCTCCTATTATCTCATCACTATGAAGACAGAAGAAGTAGAAGCTGGTCCAATCTGAGCTACATAGTGAGACCCTGTCTTATTTAGAAGAAAAAAAAAAAGCTTTTCTTTTATTGAGGGGCAGTGTCTTAGTTACTGTTCTATGGCTGTAAAGAGAGATACCATGACCACAGCAACTACTATAAAAGAAAGCATTTAATTGAGACTGCTTTACAGGTTCAGAGGTTTAATTCACTATCATCATGGTAGGAAGCATGGTAGCACACAGGCACACATGGTGCTGAAGAGTTAGCTAAGAGTTCTACATCTGGAAGGGGCAGGCAGAGGGAGAAAGACATTGAATCTGGTCTCTCTTGGCCCACTCCACCTTGTTACCTGGTCCACCCCCAGTGACATACTTCCTCCAACAAGGCCACACCCACTCTAAGAAGGCCACACCTCCTAATAGTGACTCTCACTATGAGCCTATGAGGGCCATATTGATTCAAACCACCTCATTCCACTCCCTGACTCCCATGGACTTGTGGCCATATTGTAACGTAAAACTTCATTCAATCCAACTTCAAAAGTCCCCATCCATAGTTTATCACAGTCTCAACGCTGTTTTTTTGTTTTGGTTTTTTGGTTTTTCAAGACAGGGTTTCTCTGTGTAGCCCTGGCTGTCCTGGAACTCACTCTGTAGACCAGGCTGGCCTCAAACTCAGAGATCCGCCTGCCTCTACCTCTCAAGTGCTGGGATTAAAAGTGTGAGAAACCACTGCCTGGCTCAACTCTTTTTAAAAGTGCAAAGCTCAAAGTTTCTTCTGAGACTTATGGCAATCTGTTTTTTTTAAATATTTATTTATTATTATATCTAAGTACACTATAACTGTCTTCAGACACACCAGAAGAGGGCGTCAGATCTCATTTACAGATGGTTGTAAGCCACCATGTGGTTGCTGGGATTTGAACTC
>JADRCC010578126.1:23721-34100 GCA_019843855.1 Hylomyscus alleni
TTTTTTTTAAACATTTATTTATTATTGTATGTAAGTACACTGTAGCTGTCTTTAGACATACCAGAAGAGGGCGTCAGGTCTCATTACAGATGGTTGTAAGCCACCATGTGGTTGCTGGGATTTGAACTCAGGACCTTCAGAAGAGCAGTCAGTGCTCTTACCCGCTCAGCCATCTCTCCAGTCCTATGGCAATCTCTTTTTTTTTTTGTTTTTTGTTTTTTGTTTTTTGTTTTTTTTTGAGACAGGGTTTCTCTGTGTAGCCCTGGCTGTCCTGGAGCTCACTCTGTAGACCAGGCTGGCCTCGAACTCAGAAATCTGCCTGCCTCTGCCTCCCAAGTGCTGGGATTAAAGGCATGTGCCACCATGCCCGGCGGCAATCTCTTAACAGTAACTCCCTGTAAAATTTAAATGAAAAAGCAGATCACAACTAGATGGTGGTGGTGCACACTTTTAAATCATAGTAATAAGGGGCTGGAGAGATGGCTCAGTGGTTAAGAACACCGACTGCCCTTCTGAAGGTCCTGAGTTCAAATCCCAGCAACCACATAGTGACTCACAACCATCTGTAAAAAGATCTGACGCCCTCTTCTGGAGTATCTGAAGACAGCTACAGTGTATTTACATATAATAAATAAATAAATCTTTAAAAAAAAAAAATCCTAGCACTTAGGAGGCAGAGGCAAGCAGATCTCTGAGTTTGGGGACAACCTGGTCTACAGAGGAGTTCCAGGACAGCTAGAGCTACACAGAGAAACCCTGGCTTAAAAAAAAAAAAAAGAAAAGAAAAAGAAAAAATAAGCATATCATATACTTCCAACATGCAATGGCATAGAATATACAGTACCATTCCAAAAGGCAAAGGGAGCATAGCAAGGAAATACTGCACCGAAGCAAAACCAAAAGAACTAGGCAAACTCCAGACTCTGCGCCTCTGTGTCTAGTGTCAAATTTCTCTTCAGATCTCCAACTCCTTTCAGCTTTGTTGACACCAATATGCTTCTCTCTCTTGGGCTAATTCCACTCCCCATTAGCAGCTCTCTTTTCGAGTATCTAATGGCTTTGGCATCTCTAATATCTTGAGGTCTTCAAAGCAATCCAGGCTTTACCTTCACAGCTTCACACAATGGCCTTTCTGGGCCTCCGTGCAGGGATATCCCTGACACATGCCCAGACTCAGCAGCTTTCCTTAGCCATGGAGGTGCCTGGCCACAGTGACTTTCCTTAGTTGTAGAGGGAGATTCCATAACCCTTTCCTGTATCCTTGACTCTAAAGCCAGAACCACGTGGCCAAAGCTGCCAAGTTCTCTTGTTCAAATACATTTTTACCAGCTTTGTGTTCTTGATGGTTCCTTTCACTGCCTAAGCTTGGCTGTCCCGAAACTTGCTCTGTAGACCAGGATGGCCTTGAACTCTGAGATTCACCTGCCTCTGCCTCCCAATTTAATGCAAGAATTAAAGGCATGTACCACCATACCTGGCCCTCAGCTGTTCTTTTCTTTTTTCATAGTTGGAAGCTTAGCTGGATGGGGCCGTGCTCTGAGGTCACCATTCTATTCCATTTAGGAGCAGGCTTTCCTTTAAACTGTTCATCTCCTTGAACACAGGACTTGGCTCCATTCCACTTCCTATTGCCTCTTTCTCCTCAAACTGTACTTTTTGTGTTTTTTCCTTGCCCAGATTGCTACTTTTCTTTAGAGATCTGCATAAGCCTGTACACTAATAACCAAGCAACTCTGTCTATACGAGGCTGTTTTGAAATTTCCTTTACCAACATTAATCTAAAACCCTTCAATTTAACCCGGGCAGTGGTGGCACACACCTTTAATCCCAGCACATGGGAGGCACAGGCAGGTGGATTTCTGAGTTCGAGGCCAGCCTGATCTACAGCATGAGTTCCAGGACTGCCAGAACTACACAGAGAAACCCTGTCTCGAAAAACCAAAAACCAAAAACCAAAACGAACAAACAAAAACTCTTCAATTTAGCTTCAGGCAGACTTTTTGGACAGGAGCAAAAAGCAGCCACATTCTTTACCAAAATAATACAAAAATGATCTCTAGACCATATATTAATATTATTCTTCTCTGAAACCTTTTGAGCTGGGCCCCCACAGTTTGACTACCCTCAGCACCACTGTCTCCAGTGCTTCTATTAGAGTGACTCATTAAGTGCCATTTAAAGTCTTCAACCACTTTTCTTTTTTCTTTTTTTCTTTTTTTTTTTGTTTTGTTTTTTTTGTTTTTGTTTTTTCAAGACAGGGTTTCTCTGTGTAGCCCTGGATGTCCTGGAACTCACGCTGTAGACCAGGCTGGCCTCGAACTCAGAAATCCACCTGCCTCTGCCTCCCAAGTGCTGGGATTAAAGGCATGCGCCACCACCGCCCAGCCCGTACTACTTTTTCAACATTCTCTATACACTATTGGCTCTTTGGTTTGCTTATTTGTTTGTTTTTAAGATGTTTCAATTTTTTAAACCACTATTATCTTCTGTGTATGGATGTTTTACCTCTATGTATGTCTTTGCATCACACCCATGCCTGGTGCCCACAGAATTCAGAAAAGGGTTGTGATCCCTGGAATTGGAGTTACAGACAGTTGGGAGTTGCCATATGTATACTTGGAGTCCACCCCAGGTCCTCTAGAAGAGCAGTCTGTGCTCTTAACCCTTGAGTTATCTCCTCAGTCTTCTTTCCATTTCTTTCTTTTTTTTTTTTTAAAGGCAGGGCCTGTCCCACTATATATCCCTGTACAGACTGGAAATCAACATGTAGACCAGGCTGGCCTTGAACCTGTGTTGATCCTCCTGTCTTTGCCACCTTGGAGCTGATTGATAGCACACACACTTTATAAGTAAGTTTTTACAACCTATCTCTCTTCATAATTATTTAGTAAGTATTGAATGCAGAACAACATTGTTCTACTTTAGGTAGTTTGTTAAACAAGAAACAAAGTTGCCTTATAATTAAACTCTATAACTCTAAATTATTAATTAGATAACATAGGTGATTTTTTTTCTCTTATAATGTCCTCTCTGGGTTCTGGATCAAACTTCCTACCAAAAAATTCTTGAATTCTACCCACTCTGCTTAGCTAAAATGAACTATCAAGCTTTAGCTTATTATAGATTTCCACAAATGAAGAAAAAGTAGTTAAGTTTTGAATTATAGTTTTCATTTGGAGAAACTGGTTATTGCATATTTTATAGACTAGTATTTAATTTAATTTCTCTAAAATTAAACCACAGTGAGTTATTAGTGAACTGAATGGAAGAACACTGCACAGATCCATTAAGATATGCAACAAAACTTGGTTACAGAAATAGCCACAGCAATACGAAAAGCAACTTAACTGGAAATAGCGTGAAATCATTTCCAACTTCAAATGTTAAGTGAAGGAGACGCTTTGAATGCTATGTAGATAATCGAGAAAGCCAACGGTCATGGGCCTGGTAAAATCTGTGTGGACAATTTACAAATTGCTTATGTTCTAATATCATAGTACTCCACAGTGGTACATTTAATGGGGAGAGTTCAATTTTAATAAATGATAGATAAGTGAATGATTTGAATAAGTTGTTCAAAAATCTCAAGTTATATTTTATCTTTATAACCAGTGAGCTACAAATACAGTCCCAGGAATAGTATTCTCCCAGCACCTGCGTTACAGTGAGTTAAATATCTGAGTCTTTTTTGAGGGGAGAGTAGGGGTTGAGAGATCCTCCTGCCTAACTCTCCCCAGTGCTGGTGTGCACCACCACATCTGTTTTAATATTTAAAGAAGGAAAGGAAATATGGAAGGAACAAGTGACTATCATTGGTACTGGGAATTTACAAGCAAGAGAGGAACTACCTAAGGGTTAGCTTAGATTCTCCTTTCAGGGGCTAGGGAATTTTTTTCCTCCAGTTCTCTTTGCCAACCCACTGCTCTCCACAAAATCCTACCTCCAGCCTCTACTTTGAATTCCAGACAACTCTCTGATAATGCAGATGCTGAGCCAGATGTGATGGTATATCCCAGATGGCCCAACACTCAGGAGGATGGCAAGTTCAAGGCTGGCCTGAGCTACAGAACAAGACAAATACTACTTAAAAGTAATAGCATTATTGGGATGCAGCTTGGTATTTGCCTAGAACACTCAAGATTCTGCTTTCCATCCCCAGCACTAAAAAGAAAAAGACACAAATGTTGAAGCAGGCAGCCTGGGTTGGAAGCTGATGAACCTCAGACAGTCACTTTAGATGTTGATACTATAAATGGAAACAATATTAGCACAGTTTAAGATAAGATGACCAAGCTGCAATCAGATTCCTACGAGTTGGGGCTAGAGAGATGGTTTGGCAGTTAAGAGCACTTGCTGCTCTTCCAGAAGACCATAGTTTTAGTTCCAGAGTGAGTGCTCACAACTGCCTCAACTCTAGCTCCAGAGGATTCTATATCTTTGACCTCCAGAGGCACTGCAATCATGTACACATATATATACATGCATAACTTAAAAATAAGAGAAACAAATCTTTACATAGAAAAGAAAGAAAAAAATTAAGTGAATTAAGACATATAGAGTGTTTTGAATGAACCACCTTCCTGCGGTAGGCAGTTCCCCAGTTTCCAGTCATCTCTGATTCTTGGTTCAGATCTGTGATACCTTCCCTTGAGTGTGAGCTGGAACCTAATGACTTCCTCTTAACACATGGACTATAACTAAAGTGACGGTGGATGGTGAATTTTTGTTTGTTTGTTTGTTTGTTTTTGAGACAGGGTTTCCCTGTATAGCCTTGGCTGTCCTGGAACTCTTTCTGTAGACCAGGCTAGGCTCGAATTCAGAAATCCACCTGCCTGTACCTCCTGAGTGCTGGGATCAAAGACATGTACCACCACTACTTTCGTTTATGGTGTTTTGTTTTGTTTTGTTTTTAAATATATGAATTTAACTGGGCTAAGAGATATCCAGATAGCTGATAAAAATTTTGCATCTATCTGTGTATGTGAAGATGTTTCCAGAAAAGATTAGCATTCGAGTGAAGGAAATGTAGTGGGTATCATCCAACCTAAGAAGAACACAGCCAGAACAAATAAATTTACTCTGCTTGAGCTAAGATAGACACTTTGATCAATCTTGTCTACTCCCACGTGCTTCCTGGTCCACAGGCCTTTCATAGGTAGAAGGAAACTCTACCAATAGTTTTCCCAGGTCTCCAGCTTGCAAACTGAAACCACTTCCTACTTCCCCTCCTTCTGTTGTTAATGATCTCATCTTCTCCGCCAGTGTTGTGAACTGCTCTTAGGAGAGGCTTATGTAATAAGAAACTGGGGCAAGCCTTTAGCTACCAGTCTAAGAGAAAATGAAGACTTAATAGAACAACTTGAAGGAACCTCACCCACCTAACCATCCAAGTGAGTAGGCAGTTGATCCTTCTTGACTGAGTTTTAACTGCCTCTGAAAACATAGCCAGAGTACAACCAGATCCCTGATACACAGAAATTGAACTAATAATAGCTGTGTTAAATCAGGCATGGTGGTGCATGCCTTTGATCCCAGAACTCATGAGACAGAGGCAGGTTGAGCTCTGTGAGTTCCAGGCCAGATAGAGCTACATAGTGAAATCTTGTCTTTCAAAAAAAAAAAAAAAAAAAAGTTGCCAGGCAGTGGTGGCGAGTGCCTTTAATCCTAGCACTTGGGAGGCAGAGGTAGGTGGACTTCTGAGTTCGAGGCCAGCCTGATCTGCAGAGTTCCAGGACAGCCAGGACTATACAGAGAAATCCTGTCCTGAAAAAACAAAAACAAAAACAAAAACAAAAACAAAAAAAGTTATATTAAGCCATTATACACTAAATCTAGGGGTAATTTCTTTTGCAGCAATAGGTTAAATGGCACCAAGCACCCTACAAATGTCAGCTAGTAACAGAATTCTCTATTTCCTTCTCCCAATACTCACATCCCAGTGAATAGAACCACTTACTCCAAGTTGATCAAACCAAAAGGAAAAAAATATTTAATTCTCTCTTTTTAAATTAAATTAATTTTTTACTTATTCACTTTATTTTTTAAAGATTTATTTATTATATGTAAATACACCATAGCCTTCTTCAGACACACGAGAAGAGGGTGTCAGATCTCATTATGGATGGTTGTAAGCCATCATGTGGTTGCTGGGATTTGAACTCGGACCTTCAGAAGAGCAGTCAGTGCTGTTAACTGCTGAGCCATCTCTCCAGCCCAAGGCTGAGTTTTTTTAATGAGGGAGAAACACAGAGGGAGAGGGAGGCAGAGAGAGAGAGGGGAAGAGGAAAGGAGGAGAGAGAGGGAGGGAGAAACAGAGAGAGAGAGTGAAAGAGAAAGAGAGAGATCCTATGAGTCTATATCTAGAGCTTCAAGCCAGAGAGAAAGTGATTTAAAAAAAACAAAACCAAAAACAAAACAAAACAGAACAGAGAAGGAAGCCAAGGTCATTCATGGTCTTGAGGGCAATAGAAGAGGCTTAGTTTTTTATTCAAAGTGTGATGGGAAATGAAGAGAGGGCATTAAACCGAGTTATTAGTTGATGTCATGTTTTAATCTGAGTCTTAGTTCTTATATTAAGACTCTTTGGCTTCAGTATGGAATAAATGTTATAAGTCAAGGGTGAGGCAGAGAGACAAGCAAGGAAAATGCTTAGGATTCTACACTAGCAACGATCTCGTACCTCAAGTCAAATAACGTGTCTAAGCAGAGGGGTAGATTTTTGAAATATGGTTGATAACACTGGCTGAATGACATGAGCAAAGAGGCCCTGAGTCTGGCAGGCAGGAGTTTAGTTTGATGTATAAAAAGAGATGGGGAGGGACATAGAGCTAAAGAACAAGATCAGATCTAAAAACAGCAAATCCACCTCAGGAGGGAGGACTCTTGGCCTTGGTAAGCTACTACAAGCTGATCTAATTGTTCCAACACTGACTTCAATATCCAGCTGCCTTTGGCTGTTCATCTGATGCTGCCCCTATCCTGTTCAATGCTGCTGTGGAAAGGCCTCTGGTATTTCAGGATTGACATGCCCAGTACTGTGATCTCTGATACTATCTCCTACCACTAACTATTCTCACCAGCTCTTTTCTTGACTTTTACATTGGCTCCCTTCTCTGCAGGTTATTCTCTCTCTCTCTCTCTCTCTCTCTCTCTCTCTTCCCCCCCCCCCGTGTGTGCATGTATGTACGTGTATGCGCACGTGTGTGTGTGTGTGTGTGTGTGTGTGTGTGTGCATGCATGTGCATGTGAACAGAGTATCCTCTAGGTCTGCCATTTAATATGGGTGATGTGGGTTTTCTGACCAAAGTATGAGGTTCTTGAGATCAAACCCATGAGCCTTTCACATGCCAGTCACACACTCCACTATTCCATCTTCATAACCCCATTTCCCTCTCTTCTCTTTTCTTTCTGCTTTCCTTTTCCTTTCTTCTCTTTTTTTCTTTTTTTGTTTTTGTTTTTGTTTTTTTTTTTTTGGAGACAAGGTTTCTCTGTGTAGCCCTGGCTGTCCTGGAACTCACTCTGTAGACCAGGCTGTCCTCAAACTCAGAAATTCGCCTGCCTGTGCCTCCCAAGTACTGTGATTAAAGGCGTGCACTACCACTGTCCGGCTCCTTTCTTTTTACAATAGTTTTATTAAGAACACCCATTTATTTTAGCTCCACGCTAATTTGTTTTGGTAGTTAAGTCAAATGTATTATAATAAATCTAACTTAGCAACTTCTCATTCTTGCTGGGTATACTCACTTGTTTTACATGGCATCCTCAAGATCTTCCTATAACTACTCGTTTGTCTTCATCCTCTTCCCCTTCCTTCTCTTCTTTTTCTTTCCATTTCCTTCATCTCTTCCTCTTCCTGCTCTTCCTCTTCCTCCTTTTTACACTTTTCTTTTGAGGCCGGTTCTTCAACTCATGGTCCTCCTTCAACCTCCCCAGTAGCTGTGCAGGAAGCACAGCCCTTATATATGCATTTTGGGATAACCATTTCCTTCTTTGACCATTTGCTACAGGAGAGCTTCCAGTGTTTCCTCAGGTCACAAACAATACTTGTAAGACACAAGTGTACAGTGTATTAGCGCCATCTCCTGGACTAGCCAGGGCATCAATCCTGTACCATGAAAAACATGTAAGTAAACTCTCCCTCTTCCCAGTGTGAATTCAGTTCTCTGTGGTCCCCAGGATCCAGTCCTACATACATACCCCTGTCCCTGAGGATACACATAAGTCAGAGGCCTAAAACTATTTCAGGGTACAATCTTTCCTTTCCCTCCAAATTAAGTCCCATACCTCTGGGTCTTATGATTAAGACATGGGTACAGAGCCAGGGCTACACAGAGAAACCCTCTCAAAAATACAAAACAACAAACAAACAATAACCAACAACAATAAAAACTAACCACACATAGACACAAAATAAATGTTTAAAAATAATCATTTTTTAAAAGGTAACAAGGCATTGACCAAGCTTTGGCCATGCAGACCATGCCTGCAACCCCAGCATTTTACAGACAGAACCAGGAGAGTCAGGAGTTCAAGATTATTCCTACCTACATATAGTGAATTTTAGTCCACCTTGAGCTACATTTAAAACAAAACAGACAGGTATCACTGTGGCCTAGAAAGCCTGATATAGACTAAAATGTATCTAGTTCAGCTTTAATACAATCCGAAATCACAATGGTGTGCTTCAAATTATTATTTTTAAGATTTGTATTTTTGTGTTTAATTATGTGTATATGTGTCTGTCTGGGGGTAGGAGCATGTATATGTTGAGTGAGAACTTCCACAGAGACCAGAAGAGGATGTCAGATTCCCATATAAATACAGGCTTGGGGAGCTGGTGAGATGGCTTAATGGGTAAGAGCACCGACTGCTCTTCCGAAGGTCATGAGTTCAAATCTCAGCAACCACATGGTGGCTCACAACCACCCCGTAATGAGATCTCTTCTGGTGTGTCTGAAGACAGCTACTGTATACCTATTTATAATAATAAATAAATCTTTAAAAAAAAAATACAGGCTTGGTTGACAACCCAAGTTCAATTCCTGGCACACACACACACACACACACACACACACACACACACACACACACGTAAATAAGTAATAATTTAAATAATTTAAACTTTAAATTAAAATTTAAAATGAATTAAAATTTTAAAAATTAAAATAAGACAAGCAATAAGTAAATAAATTTAACTTAAAAATACACTGACAAGTATGAAGCTGTTGTCAATGGTTGCCAGCTTATTCACATTGCACTTTTCTGGGCATATGTCTGGCAGTCTTCTGGGTAAGAACATGCAGAGGAGGGCATCAATGTGCTTCTTTCTATCCTTGACAATTTAACTACAGAAAAAGGTAAAAGAGATAGACATGTTACACATACATAAACCCAATGCTCTGGAGGCTAAGACAGGACTGCTGTAAAGGGCCAAGGCAGTGGGCTCTATAGATTGAGACTGTCCCAAGAAAAATGAGCTGACTGGAAAGATGGCTCAGCAATTAAGCACTGGCTGTTCTCACAGAGGATCTGAGTTCAGTTCCCAGGGCTGCTAGCTACCAATCCTGATCCAACAACCTCTTCCAGTTTCTGAGAGTACCAGGAATGCACATAACATACAGACAAAACACTTATACACAAAACATTCACATAAATTGTTTTTAAAGGAATTAAAAAGAGGTCCTGGATAAGGATCTGAGTTTAGTACGGTCACCCTGCTTCTGCTTCTGAATTCTGGGATTATCCTGGCTAAACAAACAGAAACAGATTGTGAATTGAGTGTGGTGACTCAGGCTGTAATCTCAGCACTCAGATGGCAAGCACAGGCAGGATTTCGTGAGTTTGCTTCAAGTTTGAGGCCAACCTAGCTGGCTAAAGCAGAGATCCTGTGAGGGAAAGGGAGCTGGAGAATTTGCTCAATGGTTTAAGAGATTCAGGTTCTATTCTTGATACCCACATGGCAGCTTACAACTTTAATTCTAGCTCCAGGGAATCCAAGACATATGCATATAGGCAAAACACACACACACACACACACACACACACACACACACATATATATATAAAATAAAAAAAGAAACTATTTTAACATTTACATTTGGGCTGAAGTAACTACTTAATAAACTATGGGTGAAGCAACAGATTAATTCATTTTTGCCCTAAAATATTAAGGTGACCTTTCAGTGAGTTTATCTAAGATGAGGGCGTTAAGAAAGTTAAAGTGTGCCAGGCAGTAGTGGCGCACGCCTTTAATCCCAGCACTTGGGAGGCAGAGGCAGGCAGATTTCTGAGTTCGAGGCCAGCCTGGTCTACAGAGTGAGTTCCAGGACAGCCAAGGCTACACAGAGAAACCCTGTCTCGAAAAAAAAACAAACAAAAAA
>JADRCC010578131.1:0-22744 GCA_019843855.1 Hylomyscus alleni
GTGTGTGTGTGTGTGTGTGTGTGTGTGTGTGTGTGTGTGTGTTGTGCATATGTGGGTGAGTATGTATACAGGCATATGAAAGCCAGATATCAATGCCCAAGTGCCTTCTGTTATCATTCTCCATTTTATATTTTTGATGCTCAACAATTCAGCAAGACTAGCTGACCAGTAAGCTCCAAGGAACCTCCTGTCTCAGCCTCACCAGTTCTGAAACTACAAGTCCCCACTTCTATGAACAGCTTTTATGTAAGTGCTGGGAACTTGAACTGAGAACCTCATCTAATGTGTACTAGTCCCAGTAGGAGGTTTTCAAGTGTCAGTGTGTTTGGTCCATGGTTTCCTTTTTATTTTTATTCGTGTTTTGAGGGTTTCATATCTAATCATATTCACCCCTCTTCTCCAACTCTTCCATGATCATCTCCCTTTCCCACCCATCTGATTTTTTTTTGTCCCTTTATTTTTAGCCCTTCAAGACTAGTTTGTGCTGCCCAGATATTCTGGGATGTGTGTTCTTCCATTGGAATGTGGTGGGTAGGGTCTATACTCTTAAATAAAACTATCTCTCTCCTCCCAGCAGCTAACAATTATCAGTAGTTCCATAGCGGGGGTGGGTGAGATGACACGATCAACACTCTCTTTTTTTTAATTGATAAAGCACAAACGTAACTGGCATTTAATTTTTTAAAAAGTGATCAAAGCTGTGCATCAACTAACTACCTGTGGTCTGGAAATAAACTCTAATTGGCTATGTAAATGAGAAAGAAAGTTGAATTTCCAACATGTTTCAACTTCTCAATTCATTTCCCTTTCAGAGGCCTGCCTCCCTCCGGTTATAAAAGCAAAAGCTTTATCTACTTCGAGGTGGATCTGGAAATCCTACTGCCTAGTTGTTTCTTTTGTGTTCACTTCTGTAGCTTTGCTGGTGTTCTGAGGAAATCCCTATTAGGTCTCACAAATTTCTTTTGTTTGTAACTTCACCTAAAGAAACAGATGTACCAGAGCCCCCAGAAAGATGGCTGCTTGCCCTCTGTGTTAGTTTCAGGAAACCTGGAAAGGAAAAGAACGGAAAGCCGGACGCAATGTGTCTCCTTGGTTCTTCTCTCTTCCTTGGGCTCTGTGATTTTCGACTGCTCATGTGACTCCCACGGTTCAGTAGGAAGGTCTCTATCTCAGTGCCTAGAATCCAGAGCAGATGAAATCTGATCGGGACTAGCGTGACTGTGGATTCCACCCAGATCCTTTCTTTGAATGCCCAAGGCAGTGTAGATTTTGGATTCTTCTTTTTGCCTAGTGACCAGGAATCCTAGTCAGCCCCTCAGGGGACACTCATTTCCTCGTAAGCAAAGTATTAATGGAGAAGCAGAGACGGTGGGGGCACTGTGCTCAGAAAGGCTTCCCCTGTGTAGGAAAGCCTTCCTGATACACGGGACATGGATTTACTTTCTTCCCATGAGGATGAGCAATAAGTGAGACCTAATAGGGATTCTCTCAGAACGCCAGCAAAGCTACAGAAGTGAACACAGTTTGTTCTGGTCCCTCCCAAACCCTTGCATGCTTAGCAATGGCTTCTTGCTACCAAAGTGACATCAGGGAAGAATCCTGTAGGACTGCGCAAATCCCCTCCAGTCCTCCTTAAGATGCAGCGACCAGAAAAATCTTCTGGGAACAACTGCTCGGCTATTTTCCTATGAGGCCATTTTTCCTTGACATACCAACAGTTCCCAACTGATGTGGGAGGGTAAGGAGCTATCCTCCCCCAGCAGCATCACACCCTGCTATTAGGCTACAAAACAGAGTTGCCTTGTGACTTAGCTTTTTATTAGCCCCACTATTTTTCCAGCCCCATCTCCCGAGGACTCTGGCTCTGCTCCAAAAGGGGAGGGGTCAGAGGCAATGGAGGTGTCAGCTTCCTTTGATGCACTTGTTTTAGAGGCTTCTTCTCTGCGGGAATTATTTCCTCTTTTAGAAAGCTGTCCCAGAGCTCGGGGGTGGGGGTGGGGGGCAGGGGGGGTGTTAGCCATACCTTCTATCTACTTAAGGTCATGAGGTTCAAAATGTCGTACTTGGGCACTTTTTCCTTCCCATGAGGCTTTACTCAGCCTATAGGAGCACTAAATCACAGAAATATAATATGTAGTATACATATTATATATGTCTGAATTGGCAGTGGATCTAGAGCTCAGGCCCTTATCTTGAGGCTTCTTTCATTCCACCACCCATCAAATCATCATGTTATAGCAAAAATTAAGCTCATCTAATCATTCAACAAACACCTATTGAATGTCAAGTATTACAAGGCATTGTCCCGCGTGGCTGAGCTGTGTCAGCAAATAAGTGAAAAACTTTTGCTCCGGTGGAGCTTACTCCTGTGGAGACAATGATCAAATGAAACACCCAGTTAAACTCTAGAGTCATTTGTGATGTGTGCCGGAGACGGTGCCCGGCTGATTAAGGAGACCAGGAGCAAGATGGAGCTGAGAGGTTGGAACCAAAGTTGAATAGAGGGATCAAGAGAGGACTCCAGGTAGAATTTAAACAGGTTTCAGACAAGTTAAGTGAGTCAGCATTTTGGCACACAAGAGACGAGGTAAAATGTTTCATTTGCTGCCAAACACTTAAGCAAGCCCATCCTAGATGTAGCAGTGAGAAGTGAGATTGATATGGGTGAAGCAGAGTCAGGAGGCAGACTGCAAGACAGCTTACAGGCCACTCGCAGGAGCAGGGCATCTGTTGCTTGCAGAGCACATTCTCATCACTTAATTGTTTCAGACTTAGAGTTCTGTAGTACAAATACCAAATTTAAATATACTCCAAAGCTCTCTTGAGCAAGTCTCAATACAAAATGGAAGTGATGTCTAAAAGTGCAAATAAGACTTTTAGATGGTCATTGACCTTCGCCACTTTTTCCTCTTACCCTCTCCTCTCAGGGTCCTGGATAAGCACTAATAGAATGCCCACCCAACACCACTGGTTTTTCAGCACAGTTCTAGAGATGGGGCTGCAATTTTAGGAACACAATGGGATAACATTTCATGGAAAATATTGATCATTTTTTAAAAATTAGTATTATATCTGTTACTTTCTACTTGTACCAAAAAACAAAACAAAAACACACAAACAAAATCCTCAAATGTCCCCAGAGCTAGACACAGTGACATACATCTTTAATCCCAGCACTTGGGAGACAGAAGCAGGTGGATCTCTGTGAGTTGGAGGTCAGCCTGCTCTAGTCCAGCCAGAACTAAATAGTGAGACCCTGTCTCAATAAAACAAACAAAAAGTGTCTCTAGGGAAACAGCAGGTTCAAGTTAGGAGAAGCCTTTAGCAACCGTTGATAACTTAGAAAAGCTGAAGACATAAATCTTGATTCTGTAACCAATCCACAAATGAGACCTGTTAGCATTTTCTGCAAATACATCTCCTTACTGTCACCTTGCCCCACTCAAAAGTACCACTCACATCTTTAATCCTCTGTCTACTACAAAATCCCCTAACCAATACCTTACCACAGTCATTTCTCTCCCTCCTGAATTGACCAGCCTACCTAAACATGGTGGTTAGCAGGACCCAGATGACCTTGGGGGGGTCCCTCCAAAAGCACATGACGATTCTAGATGTTCTCTTAAGTGAAATGGGAAGCCATTATAGATCTGTGGTCTGGGAAAGAACATGCTCTGATTTGCTGTTTACCAAGTCCCCTGGTTGCTGCTTGAGTGTTGACTGGAATAAGAACCAAAGCACGAAGCCTAGTGAGAGGCTGTTACAGGCCCAGAGGTGAAGAACAACAACAAAAGAACCTTGGACTATCTTGGTTTTCTTGAAGATGCAAAGATTCTTCCCACCTCCAGGTTGTTACTGCAGCCTTGACCTTAAATCTTCTGCTCCCAGATCATCACCTGTGTCATTGGATCATCCAAACTCACTTCTTTTTCTAACCACACAATCAGAAACAACTCTCATTTCTGTCTGGAGGTCTTTCTCCTCTTGTTTTTACCTTCAAATCACTTATTATTGCCCAATGCTTCCCCTTTTACCTATCTTAATTTATTATTACCTCTTCCACATGACCACCGACAATGTGAGCAAGGACGTTATCTGGCTTTGTTGATGCAGTAGACAGAACAACTGAGTCTGTTTCCGGCACAAAATAAATGAAATGGGTATCCATCAGACACTCGTTACCATGATGGATGGATAAATATATTTATTTATCAAGTTGTAGAATGATCTGAAACAACGTACATAGGACCAAGTTCAACTTCTAAACAAAACAGGAGAGAATGAATGAAAAGCATCAAATACTTCTGGTTAATAATAATCACCCTCATTTATTGGGAGTTCACCGGATTCTAGATAGTATTGTGAGCTTTATTAGTGTATCTGAGCAGACATAAGAAGAAGAGAGTATTACATGTGATATGGTTTTCAGACTAGAGAACTGAAACTTGGCTGTCTACTCATTGTGGGGACTTAGGAACTGGCAACTTCATTGCCTTCCAGCTCCTAGAAGCCCTTGAAAACATCGCTTTAGCCTTGAAAGAGAAAAAGTTACTGATAGGCTTGTTTAAAAGCCTAAAAGCTGTTACAATTTTAAAGCCTAAATTGGACCTGGTGTCAACAGATCTGACGACCTTCCTTTTTTTTTTTTTTCTTTTCTTTTTTTAATCCCAGGTAATCCCATAATCTGCCAGTGATGAACAACACGTGTGTATGCTTTTAAATCCTGGGTGCATGAATGTGCCCAGAAGAAACCACAGTGGACGATGTATAGCTGAAGGGCAGTAAGGTCACAGCTCTCTGGTCACCAGCCCGTTGACCTCTCGTCATGGAGCTGCTGCACAGATCTGGCTGTTCAGCTCCTCCTTGACCAGTGCTTGGTGCCCCGTGGAGCTGGACATTTCAAATTTGGCCCAATTGTCTTCCTAACCTGGGTGATTGCTGCAGTGAGTCACACACGCTTCACTGGCTCTCATTGAAGAGTCGGAATCCCAGGCTGTGTTAACAACCCCAAGTACCTGCATCTCCTCAAAGGAAGGACACATAAACAGGAGATCAAAGGGATGGAATTTTTCTGACTTGGAATTTTAAAAGACAGTGGGAGATGTAAATATTTGCAGAAATATAATCATGGTCTGATAAATTTAATGTTCATCACAAAGTATTTTATGTTGCTAAGCATGGTGACGAGAAAGATCACCTTCTTGAAAATACTGAATGTACATAATTTAGCTATATTTTCAGGAGGCTCACAGCTGGAATTTGGTGTTTATATTTATCCTCTTGAATATTAATTAGAATGTTTATGCTTATGTTTATAGCTAGTTATCTTGATAACATTAGCATGTCTCCTCTGTATGAATTAAGGTGATCAGACAGTCTGCTTCTCCTTTTTATGACTTATTTTCAAAAGATTTTATTAGAAAAGAATTGCTTCTTATAGCTGTCATTTCATTTATTCATCCATTTATTCACTTTTCTTTCATTAGAAAAAAAAAAGTCAAACAGAATGAGACAATGACTTATGGGAAGGCCGTCCAAAATCAACTAGTCCAAAAGCAGTAATTGTGGTCTGTTCCTGAAAACCCAGCAAGATCTTTCCCAAGAGGCCTCGAAGGGTATGTGGGCCTGAACCCCCCAGTCTAATGGGTACAAGACTTTCTTTTACTTCAGAGCCTAAGGCTGTTTACAAATAAACACAGACTAAAGTGACATTCTGCCCAAGATAGCAATGTAAGGGGAATTTCAGTCTGTTGGTTAATGACCTATCTGAAATAATACACCACTCTCCATTTAGGGGCAGAGTTTCCACTGATGCAGAGCCTTTTTGGGTGGGCCAGCTCTGAGAGCAGTGATGAAAGCCCTTCACAATGGCTTCTTACGAATGGGAGCCAGACACCCTCAGACAAAGTCGGACTTTCACAGAGCAGCAAGAGAGAGAAAGGACTTCCAGTAGTATAGCCAATAGAAAAGTTGGCCCTGATTCCATAGCCCCAAGCACAGACCTGGGAACAGTTAGAGCAGGGGCTCTGGCACATCTCAACTGACACATGAGTGAATGGCAGGAGGCAAGGGAAGGAAGTTGGGGCCCAAGTCAGATTTCAGAGATCCAAGGCTGCTACATATACGAGCATGCATGTTTATGAAACACACACACACACACACACACACACACACAAACTCAGAGACAGAGAGATAGAAAGAGACAGAGACATTAACTGTCATAAGAAAAATTCATTTCACATATTAATGAAAAATAAACACTATAAATTAATTCCTCTCCCTCTCGAGATGAGAAGAACAGAAACCCTTTGGAGGTAGCAAACTCTGAAGGTGCTCCTGTGTATAATCAGTGACAGCCCAAATCAACTTCTGTTTCTCCTTGTACATCAGTAAGTTGTGAGCATGTTGCTTACCCTATATCTGCCAGGAAGATATATACCAGGACCTTCACGTCATTCCTCTCAGGACTGGCATGACAATAGGCTTATGCCTTGAGAGGCAGAGACAACTGGATCTCTGTTAGTTGTCGATTAGCTCAGCCTGGTCTACATATATTCCAGGACAGCTAGAGAAGCATAATGAGACCCTGTCTCAAAATAAAATAAAACCATCCCTCTCCATTTTACCTCCTAAGCATAGCCATCCCCATAGCACCAGTAGTTACCATTACGAAGCATCTCTTAGAACTCTAGGTCAGAATCAGTCATGTATGGCTTCAGCACTCTTACCCTTCATATGCAGATCTCTAAATAGCAAGACTCTTCTTCCAAATGCCCTTATAGATGGATCTTTCCTCTCATCCAAAAGATAAAATGTTACCACCTAATGGAGGCTTTTTCTGTCGACATTGTCTCAAGCATTGCCTACCTCACTTTTTTTATTTCATAAATGTTTCATTTTTCTCATTGCCCTTTTTCTAATCTATTTTATGTTTCTAGTTCTTCAAGACCCCTGCCAATGTCAACATGAGCTCTTTTAAACTATGTTCTTCGTTACCAACCTCACCTGGATCACTGTCTGGCACTTTGGATGTGCTGCATAAATGGTTTTGATGAATGAAAATGCTTAGCTGAAGTTGCCCTCCTCCCATGTCCCCTATTATTATTAGAGCAAGTCCCACTGTCCTTTTGTGCTTCTTTGTATGGCTTGGATGCTCAGTGAGGACACCCTATCTTATCTTAGTGTTAGATCAGGTTCTTTTCTATTCATCCATTGTCCTAAATTCATTGAATAGAACTGGATCCACTCATATTAAAGCTGATGCAGTAGAAATGTTAGCTATGCAGAAAGCAGTCTTATTCCCACAGATGATCCTTTCCCCATAAACCCTCCATAGAGCCAAATACCTACAGCCCAGATGCTGAGCCTCTAACACGATTTGGGATATCAGGCCCGTGTTTCAGAATGCCAGGAGCAGGCTGTAACACTCTGGAGGGCAGAGTTGCTTGTGGAAGTCTTGAACTTTGTATAAACATTACTCATTTCAGGCATACTGTGAAAAATCTAAACAGTTCCAAATTAAGAACTGATTGTAAGTTATTGCAGATTTCCTCCTGTCGCTTCCAGATTATTTGTCTAAACAGGTCTGGTAAATACCAGACCTTTATTATAATGACTAATGTCCTGCCAAAAGAAGAAGTGGGGGAAAGCTTTAAAAATTATTCTGTAGGGAGATGCAGGTGTCTCTGTCCCACAGTATGGATTCTGTTCCGCCCCAGCCACCCCCAAACTCTCAGGCAGCCTGTTATTTCTAAGCTTTGGGGAAAAAACTCTTCTAAGATTGGGACCTTTTTCCAAACTGTTTCTTCTGAGAAGGCAAAGCCTGGCCCCTCCCTTAGAGTTGTTCTGTGTCATCAGACTTTGGTGGTCAGCAAAATGACCCCCAAGTGTCAGAACCAAATGAATAATGTAGGAATTAAACTTTAGAATAGATGCTTAATTCCACAAGATAGGGACTCCCACCACCTGTCAGATGCTTGGAATGCAAAGAGGCAGAAAGTAGATGACTGTACAAAATGGGAGAGGATACAAAGTTGCATTCAGCTGAGCATTGACTTCAGATTTCCAATTCAGCCTTAATGGGCACTCACAGTCCTGGATACGTTTTAATTAGAGGGAAAATGGCCAACAGAAAAGAAAGGAGTGTTAGTTTTTCACAAAAGCCTTAATCATGCAAGAAGACTCAAAATATCCATCCTAGTAAGCCAATATTTTCAAGATTTAAACCACTTCAACTTTCAGTACTCTCTCAAAGACACACCCTCCGCCCATCCAAACATGTGCCATCACTGTGCCATGGGAGATGAAGTCAGTGTTTTGCTCTGACAGTAACCTTGCCCAAAACCTAAGCTTCTCTTGTTTGGGACATTATCTCAAAAAACTTAAGTTGGGCTTGACTTTGGAATATTCACCACTTATCAGATCCATGCCAAATAAAGCTGGGTGCTGGATGAGTGCACGTATAATAAAACCATGATGATGAAAATAGCACACTATCTCTAAGAATGTTATGAATTTCGTTATAACTCCATGAAATTCATCTGTTGACACTCTGAGCTACATCTGAAGACAGGAGCTGAGGAATTAAATAAAAGGTAGAGATTTAAGAAGAGACATCAAGTCCTTTCTTTCTGTATTCCTTTGTTTCTCTCTGTCTCTGTCTCTCTTTTTCTACATACGTGTGCATACACACACACACACACACACACACACACACACATACACACAAGGCAAGTACTTCCTGTTGCTTGGTCATTACTTAATACACTATTGTCATTTAATCTTCATAGTAACCCCATGAGGTTGGCACTATTATTATGCCCATTTATGTGAAAATGTCCTAAAACCATGCACAATGCCACATTTCTCTGATTTCAGCTAGATTTTAGAATCGCTAAATGAAAATAAGCTTAAAATAGGTTTACATTTTTGCTATGGCTAGCCTGTACCATTTAACTCTTCCTGCAGAGACTCCCAAATTTCTGTCAGACGTGTCAATGAATCAGAACTTGAGTTAACCATCCCAATCCTAATTAACCACTGTAAGGAGATCGAAAGGCTCATGCAGAATCAATACACACCAGGGAACAGTTACATTATCATGTCTCTCATACTGCTTTGCTTTTGCAGGATGGTGTAAGCTGGCTTTGAGTATAAAGTTGTAGGTGGATTTAAATCTTTTGATTAAGCCATGCTGTCAAGCGCTGTGGTTGAAGTTGCAAACCTTGGCTCATCTGGTGGGAAATGTGCTCAGGATTCAGAGAAGCCTGTTCCTTCTTCGGCACATATAATTTGATGGGAGGAACATATCTTGATGTGCCTATTTTTATTTATTGTAACATTTATTTTCCAAGAGTACTTGTGGAAGATGGAGGGGTTTTGTTTTGTTTTGTTTTGTTTGTTTGTCTTTTAAGGTGTGGAAGATTCATGGAAAGTGGGAACTTCAAGGATGTACTCCAGGGCAGGACACTTAAGTGGTGACAAACACAGACCTGGAGCCACACAAACATTGCCCATTCACACAGCATTGTCACTTATTACTGGTACCCTATAGGAATGTTCCTGGGCCCTCTCTGAGTTTCATCATGCATAAATCAGCAATAATGTACACTGCCCTCCAGAGATGATCTCGGGGATTAAGTGAAAGGATGACTAGAGAAAAATCATCTCTTAGTTAATAGATTTTTGTGTGTTGTTGAGGATTCATACATTAGTTGGAGGTCTCTGAAAAAATAGATAGATAGATAGATAGATAGATAGATAGATAGATAGATAGATACATGGATACATAGATACATAGGTACATAGATAGACAGACAGACATAGATATACACATCCATGTGCATATGTATATGTATATTAAGCTAATAAAATATGTATGGCAAGTACATGGATACATATACATGAGAGAGAAAAAATGTTTATTAATGAAGACTTACCTCGTGGGATTATGAAGGCTCTGCTGTCTGCAGAAGCTGGACACCCAGGAAAGCAGGGGTTCATGATTAATTCAGTCAAGAGCTGAAGGCTTGAAACCTAAGGTAGCTAGCAATTGATAGAAAGCCTAGGCACATGCTGTCCCAGCTCAGGAAGCAAGGCAGTAAAACAGAGATAAACCCCTGCCACTTCACCATTGGTTCTGTTCAGGCCTTCAGTATGTGGGCTGGTATCTGCCTACACAGAGGAGGTCAGTCCATCTCACTGAGACTCACATGCTATCCTCATTTAGGAAGAGCATTAGAGACATCCGACAATAATGTCTTACTATTAGCAGGGTTCAGGAAAATTGATACATAAAATTAAACATCACAGCTAGCAAGTACTAGATGTTAATTATGGTCATTTACAGTTGACTCTGGTCTATCTTTTCTTCACAGTGCACTTACCCAACTGACCAGCATTCTGTCAAAGTCTTCTTTTGGCTTTTGGTTATAATCAAAGCAGAATCTCTAAGTACATTCAAGAGATCTTTTTGTCCTCAGAAGATATGTTAAAAGAAAGGAATGAAACAGATCTTGAAGAATTATTTCCAAGTTCCCAAAAGGCCATTCAGCAATAAACAATTACAACAAACAAACAACAACAACAAAGAAAACTCTACAAAAAGTAGAGTATTTACTTTCCTTTATCTTACAAGGCAGTTGTTTGTTAAGGAGTTTCAGTAATTCCCAACAAATAACGCAGAATCCACAGCACAATATAGACAGGAATACAAACCACTGGAGAGTTGAAGATGAAGTCTTCGGAATATCAGTCACTGGGCTGAGCTTGAATCAGAGTTACATAGACCAGGCACCGAATTAGCCCAGGCTAAAGCTGAGAAAACTCAGACTTAAATAGCTGCAATTGGTTCAGGAGCAAACATATGCAAACCATGACACTGAGTGTGCTGCTGCTGTTTGTCACAGCCCAGGCCACTCTGACATCCAATCATCACCTTAGCGACCCCAGTAGCAGAGGACAAGACTGGTGAAAGCCTGCGGTAAGAAAACCACTTCCTAAGTATATGACAGTGACAACTGTCTTTTTCCGACCGTGTGTGCTTTCCTTCACGTAGTTCACTACTGTGGCAAAATGGACTGCTGAGTGGGAATATATGTTCTGAGCCTTGCTCTGTATATTCACAGTCCTTTACCTGACGTCTAGTTACTTGAATAGGGAACATAAGTGATGGGTCTCATTCATGGCCCTGCACATAAGCCTCCCAAACTTTCAAGACTATTTGATTATCTTCTTGTCTCCAGAGATAATCACGGTGAGAGATGAGGAATGCTGAGTTGTACAGAACCTCACAAATCTATGTTCCTGAGTGACCAGGTTCATTCGCTTATTTCAACTCCCCCAAGTAACGGTAAGTAACTTGGGATATTTTACCGGCAAGATGAGCATGGAATCACCCCTGTGTTTCGCCACCCATTTGTGACAATGACCACCATCACACTAACTAACGCCTAGTGCTATCCTACCTAATATAAGCGGTAATATTGAAGAGTACACAAACACTAAATGCATAAATACTCTTCTATCTTACTTAATATAAACTGTAATACTAAAGAGCACATGAACTTTAAGTATGTAAATACGCCTTTCTCTTTTCTTTTACATCCTGAAATGGACTTAGTACATGCTAGGCATGATTGTAATGGTTGACCTATAATGAAAACTCTAGCTTCTCTTTACTACTAATCCTTGATATCTTTAATTAATATCACAATGTTATCACTATATTGATAAGGATTAACAAAAGGATATTAATAAAGATATTAATAAGGATTAACAAAAAAACTACCTGACATGACATGCTGAGCCTTTTGGGTTGAAAATCATAGCTGTATGGTAGGATACATGCAATGAAAATTTTAATACACTTGTTAAACACAAATTCAGTAGAGTTGGAGTAGTACATAATTATCCAGACTCCAAGAATCCAAGCCACTACATTGATGAACACACCTAAGAGTAAATAGCCTCATTCAGTGTCCTACGCATGTAAAATGAGATTTAAAGCCTCTTTCAGGGATAGCTCAATAGCTAAGAGTTAGTAAATACTCAATATTATTTCTTTTAACAGAAGTGTAAAGCTTTTAGTTTAATGTTACCTGGACATAAAGGCTTTTATGGCATTTATAGATATTAGATATGGTGACATCTAATAGGACCTCTCTGGATACTGGTCTACAATGACCACAAAAGTAAATCCTCAAAAATATCTGCAAGATTCTTCTAAATGAAAGTCCTTAATGGGCTTTCTAGCTCTCTGTACAGATATTTAAAAGCAATGTAATTTTAATGAATTTTAGTAAGTTTGATTTTACATTAACATCTGTAATTGTAGATCGTACATTGTAGTTAATACAGGTTCCCCCAGAAGAAGAGGAACCTATGAAAGCAGTGTGTCTGGTGGCTTGAGTTAGCCACAGTTGGAAGATTAATCCTTTTCTATCTAATGGTATTGGCATATGGAATCCAGAGCTCTAGAATTTTGGCTACATTTTAGCATCATGTCTTTCCACATATATCCTTTATGTTTACCGTCTCTTCACATAATCTCTAGGTTAGAAGCTGGAGTTTATATTAGTCCTATTCACATGATGCCTCAGCTTAATAAGAAAACAAAACAAAGCCGCAGAAGCATATGTCCATAACTGTGCAATATGTTATATCAAATGCAGTGATGTACCACATGTAAAGGTGTAATAGTGTATTTACCTGAGAGTCATTGTGTTACAGAGACATATGCAATAATAATTCAGAAGTGTTCTGTGTTAGTATGTGGTTTAAATATGTTTGGCCCAGAGAGTGGCACTATTTGGAAGTGTAGCCTTGGAGTAGGTGTGTCACTGTGGGTACTGGCTTTAAGACCCTCTTCCTAGTTGCCTGGAACCTAATTTTTTCCTGTTGCCTTTGGATGAAGATGTAGAACTCTCAGCTTCTCCTGCACGATGCCAGCCTGGACACTGCCATGCTCCTGCCTTGAGGATAATGGACCAAACCTCTAAACCTTTAAGCTAACCCCAATTAAATGTTTTTATAAGAGTCGACTTGCTCATAGTGTCTGTTCACAGCAGTAAAGCCCAAGCTAAGGCAATAAATGTACTACAAATATAGTCAAAGATTCTAAGGCTCATTAGCCCACCTCAACTCGCCAGTGTTCTGCTCCATACAGATCAGCCAGCGAATCACTGTTAGCCTGTTTTCATGATTTGAGGATTTTAGTTGGCCAAATTAAGAGGATCCCATCTAGGAGTTTGAAGTATCAGTTTAGGAAACAGTTAGCATATGAAGGGTGTTAAGTTTAATCCCTGTACTCACCCTTGTTGTCATCATCGTCACCATCATCATCAAGAAAGAGACAGAATGAGATCTTGATCAAAACATCCTTCTCATGAATGAAAGGTTTATTACAAGACTTTTATTTTTGTCTTGAGCTGACCATACCCATGGTGTATTAAAAGCCTTATCCCCCCTTCTGGTTTCTTTTAGATATTCCTGCTCAGGCCAAAAAAAAAAAAAAAAAATTAGTGGATATATAAAGGCAATAAAGTAAAGTTGTGGCCACTTGGAAAAACTCTGAAAAGAACAAAAAAAAAAAAGGGCTTCCTCTGGAAGTCATGACTTTCTTTGGATAGCACCTGTGCCCTAGGGAAACTGTCACACTATTATGAGCAGGAAAAGAATGTCATCCCACCACATGGGAGCGATTGTTAGCAGGCAGCGATCATGTAATATCCAGCAATTGTGGGTTTTAAGGGCAAGATTCCAGACCATGATACAAGCACAGTTGTCTGCCCAAGGTTGATGGAGTAAGATCCTTGCTCACCCCAGCTCAAAGTTGAATTAACTCCATAAACTCTGAGTGTAGGTTCTGTCTTTCGTCTGAAGGTATCCAGATATAATCTTCTAAAGAGGACCGGATGCTTTAGTGGTTCATAGAATATTTGTTCTTTTTCACCAGACTGAAAACAGAGCCCGTTTCCTGACACACCCCTTGGAAAAAAAAAAAAAAAGGCCTGAGACACAAGATTTTTGCTAGCAGCCCTTATTTATTTACTTAAACACTGTTCGGAGATGCTCGGTCCTGGCTCTATCATCCACTGAGGTGACATTCTCAAATGTCATTACTATGTGCGGCTGGGGGGAGGATCAAGGGCCCCAAAGGGGATAGGAACTCCACTGGCATACCAACAGAGTCAAGTCACCTGGACCCATTGGGCGCCCAGAGACTGAACCATCAACCAAAGAGTATATACGGGATGGACCTAGGTCCACCACTCATATGTAGCAAATGTTCAGCTTGGTCTTGTGTGAGCCCCCAACAACTGGGTGGGCGGCTGTCCCTAATGAAATCCATTCTCTTAACTGGGCTGCTTCTCTGGCTTCAGTAGGAGAGAATGTGTCCATCCCTGCCGAGACTTGACATGCCATGGTGGCAAGTTTGGGGGTGGGGTGTAGATACACTCTCTTATAGGAGAAGGGAAGGAAGATAGGAGGAGGGACTGTGTGAGAGGTAGACCAGGATGGGGAACAGCGACCTGGATGTAAAGTGAACACATTTTAAAAAAAACATGCTGCTAATGCATTTGCTTCTGCCAGATTCCCCTCCCCGTCCCCAACCAAAGAGCTCAGGGGCTGCTATGAAGACAGACTCATACACAAATGACTTCATCACAGTGTGTGTGTTTGATATGTGTTAGTAATGCAACTTGTTGGACTTACACTCTCGTTTTAGCTGCACATCCCTGAGTGTCTACAGATAATTTAAATCTTAGGATCAAAAATTGTTCAACCTACCCAAATTGCAGTTGGCAGTACAACTGTATAAGCTTACTTTTAAAATAATTAGTTGTAGATTTGCAATCATAAATTTTGTGTCATATAAGATAATATTAATAATACACAATGTTGTTTGGAAGTATAAGTAAATTACCAAACTGATGTACTGACAACTTGTGTGACTTAATTTCATACCTTATCAGAGATGAAAAATATATAATTAATGAGGTCCCTAAATGACCTAATGTGTCATAGAGAATAATTTATCAAAACTTAACAAGTTTAATATAAAATTAACAACTGTCACATTGTAATCGTGGCAGGAAAGATGAATGCTCCTCTATCTTTGGGAAAGAACAGAAATAAGACTGTGTCTATAAATGGTTAGAGAAGGCATGTTGTAGCCATCACTTTACATGTAATCGTGTGCTAGTTCAATAAATTATACACAGAAATATGATATCCTAAGAAAGAAGCACTTACTTTTCTTTAAAAAAAAAAAAAAAGAATTAAAATCTCCACATTTGCGTAGTCACTAAGGACTTTGAACATTTCTTTACATGCTCCTCAGCAATTTCATTTGTGAATGCTCACTTTAGTTCTATACCCCATCTTTTTTTGATGGGGTTGTTTGGTTTTTTTGGCGATTAACTTCTTGAGTTCTTTCTATATTTTGGATATTAGCCTTCTATCGGATGTAGAGTTAGTGAGAACAAAGGCAAAGCAGGACAGGACATACTGGCCGCAAACTTCCGAAATCTTTTCTAGAAAGACTACTGGCAAAAGAAAAACATACTATTGTGCCTGCAAGATGGTTCTTTCTCCTCTTTTCATCACCAAAGAAAAGACACACTCTCCTGACAACTCCAAATTGACAAGAAAAGGCTTCTGTAGCTTTTGCCATATAATTTCTACTTTGGGAAAAGGTCCCATGCAGATAGGTGGGACACATTCTCAGCTGGTGGATCTGTGTGTTTGGTCTTTTTTGGTTTTGTTTTGGCTTTTCGAGACAAGGTTTCTCTGAGTAGCCCTGGCTGTCCTGGAACTCACTCTGTAGACCAGGCTGGCCTCGAACTCAGAAATCCGCCTACCTCTGCCTCCCAAGCGCTGGGATCAAAGGCGTGCGCCGCCACCGCCCGGCTTGCGTGTTTGGTCTTGACTGAGGCCTTACGCACAGCAACCTACCAGGCTGCTTGTGTCCCAGCCTGGGCTAAATCTTGAGTAGCTTGAGTTGTTGAGCTACTGCATAACAGTTCCCCACAATGAGCTAAGATGAGACACAGGTGTAAACTTGTTAGTTGCAGTGAGCTCTCCCACGTCCACAGTTGAGTAGCTCTCCTCACTGCAGACAAATCCTGTCCAGCCTCTGTCTCCACACTTAAGTTCAGTCGATCTCGTCAGACCAGTGACGATGGGGGAAAAATTGAAACTCCGTTAATAGGATTATATGATTTGGGGAGTAGAATGTTGTTACAGATGATTTATTTTGAAAGCTGATTTTGCCTTTAGTGAAAACAAGCACAAGCCATTACACCAGAGACGGTGGTGCCAAACACAATCATTTCTAGCTTGAAAGATGTGATTGCTTTTTAATGTGGAAATTTCACAAGGTTACAAAGAGGGAAAAAATTAAACTCCTTTCCTATAACGAAGTCACTTTGGGGCATGCCTTGCAATGCTCTGACAGTGTCCAGATTCCCTGACCACATCTCAAGTCAGAAAGGTGGGTCCATTTGATTTACACTATCCTTTATTTTTCTCCTCAGACCTCTGAAATAGTTGATGGAGCTTTTTTTCTTTTTCTTTTCTTTTTTTTTTTCAAATTAGAGTAAAATATTCTAAGCATAAGCATTGCAAAATCAAGCAATGAAAAAAATATAGGGGAAGAATATTCATCTGGGGTCATATACAAACAAGTCTGATGACGTAAATTCATTTCCTGGAACTCATATAAAAGAAGAAAGAGCCACCCACATTAGTGTTCATCTGGGACATCAGTCTTTCTCTGGCAAGTTAGGAAGTTGACACAGGATAATCACCAGGAATCTCCCAGGCCAGCTAGTCTACAGTCTACAGCAAGGTAGCAGAAGTAAGAGAGACCCTAACTCAAGGAGGTAGAAAGTGAGAGCCAATGGCCCAAGTTGCCTTATGACCTCTAGACATGTCTGTATGCCGTGACACAGACAGACAGACAGACAGACAGACAGACACAGACAATATATGCATGCATATATTTTAATTTTTTTTGAGGAAACTTCATCTGGAGAACTACTAGATCAATGTGTGTGTGTGTGTCTATTTGTATGTGTGTGTGTGTGTGTATGTGTGTGTGTGTTTGTGTGCATGTGTTTGAACTGTCTCCACTCTTAATCAAATCAACAACCTGATACTTATCCTGTCCTAGCTAATCTGGTGTGTCCCTTTCATCAATAACATCTACAGCAATTTTTTCTTCATCTTCTATATATACCTTTAAATAACTCTGAAGCAAATAAAATCGTTAATAAAATTTTAAAACATGATCCAGAAGAAGGCTGAGATATGAAAGTGATGGTAGCTAGGTTTTGAGTCTGCCACATTTAATCAGACTTCTTTTGGTTTGGTTTGGTTTGGTTTTTTTGTTTGTTTTGTTTTTTCGAGACAGGGTTTCTCTGTGTAGCCCTGGCTGTCCTGGAATTCACTCTGTAGACCAGACTGGCCTCAAACTCAGAAATCTGCCTGCCTCTGCTTCCCAAGTGCTGGGATTAAAGGCATGCGCCACCACCACCCAGCTTAATCAGACGTCTTAAACATTTGCTGATAGGACATTTTTGCTAAAATGATCAGTGGGATAAGGAAAACCACCAACTGAGAAAGATCAAAAATTCAAACCGCTTTAAAGAGAATTGACTATTTTTGCAAGACTCATTTCTCCATCCTTCACCAAGGCTTGTTTTATCCTGAGCTGTGGCAGTTAGTGGGGGAGGGGAGAAATACAGCATGACACCACAGCAGAATGGCTAGAAACCTTGAGTGGGAATGACGCAGCTGCCGAGGAACCCTTGTGTCCTGCAGTAATTGGCTGCTTTGGTATTGTTTTGTTTTATGCCGTGCATTTTGAACACATAGCATCCTGACTTTTGTGATTGTCAGAGGGAACCAAACAAACAGCTCTGTGATCGCAGAGCTCTCACCAAAGCTGGCCAGGCAAAATTATTACAGAAGCTGAACCCAGCACAAAAGGACACAGCAAGAAAGTCCAGGTAAAATTAAAGGGACTAGAAAACTGAAAGGGAAATGCGTTTTTGCCTTTTTGTGGGGTGGAATTGTGGAGTGACTTGGGAGTCAGGAAAACGAGCAAAGTGACATGAAGGACCCAGATTTTAGTGTGAGCACTGAGCTGCTCGTACATGCACTGGTCTGTTACTATGCAAACCAACTCGAAACCCAGAACGGGCCAGTTCCAGAGAGTGGATGGGCATTCTTTCTCATGCATCCTCCTGTTTTGAATCCTTCTTTCCTCTTTTTTTTATCACTTTAGTTCTACTCTTGGAAGGAGGTTGTTTTCTTTTTCAATTCAAGGTTCTCTACGTAGCCCTGAGTCTCCTGTAACACACTCTGTAGGCCGAACTGGCCGAGAACTCAGAGATCCGTTCATCTCTGCCTCCCCAGTGCTTGGATTGAAGGCATGAGCCAGCACATCTGGCTAATCACTTCAGTTGTTATACTTACATATTGACGAGCTTATTTATGTCTTAGCATTAGTTCATAGATGAAGGGGAGTTGAGTATTAAAAAAATAAAATGTGGCATCATGTTGGATGAGTGTCATTGTTGCTTGATAGATCACTGGATAAATTGTGATAGAGAGGTCAATGATACATGAAAATAGGTAGGTATAGATACATAGGTAATAGATAGATGGTAGATAAATGGAAGGATGGATGGGTGGATGGGTAGACAGATGATAGATGAATAGATAAATATATGATAGATAGATAGATAGATAGATAGATAGATAGATAGATAGATAGATAGATAATGGTAAAGTACTATTGGCTGTATAGTTTTGTACAATAAAAAAGATTGTCAAACAAATTACAAGAATAGCATTTTATATTGATATAGACAGGCCTTTGTACCCTCTCCTAGGTGTTTTCACATCTACTCCTCTTAAAACTAGAAACACAACAGAGTAGTATCCGCACTTGACAAGGCAGGAAGCTGTATGGGCAAGCACTTTGTCCAGGATTACACCTCTAAGCACAAAATCATAATCCAAAATGCCTCCCTTTTCCAGCTCTTGAGCCAGTTGTACTTCCAGCTAAGATACAGATCCTGCTTAGCACTGGCCCCTAAGCAAACTGAGCCACCTCCAAGTATTGCTGTATTATGCTGTGTATCACACTGTGTGTGTACCACACTGTGTGTGTACCACACTGTGTGTCACTCTGGGCATCACCTTGAGGATGACACTGTATTTAAGTTATTGGGTCACTAGTCCCCATTTCATCAGCATCAAGTTTCTTGACATGAAGAACTGTCTCATCTCTTTAAAATTTAAAAAGACATCCAATTTGCCTTTCGTTGTGTTATCATTTTATGTGTATGAGTGTTTTGCCTGAGTGTATATCTGTGTATTGCGCATCCAGTACGTTCTGGGGAGGCCGGAAGAGGATATTGGAGTCCTTGGAACTGGAGTTGTTGTGAGCTGTCATTGTGGGTGCTGGGAATCCAACCCAGGCCCTCTGGAACAACAGCTAGTACCCCTAAGGACGGAGCAACTTGTCCAGATCCTTATTTGCCTCTTGAAATATAACAAACTAGGGGCAGGGATGTGGTTTAGTGGATAAGCACACAAGCCTGACAACTCAAGTTCGATCTCTGGAACCCATGTTTAAAAATATAAACCAGATGTATTGGTGTGCAGCTGGAATCGCAATGTTTCTACAGCAATAAAGTTCATAAAGAGACAGGAGACTCATACAGATCTTTAAGAGCCAGCTAGCCAATGGTATGCAACGAAGCAGCAGAAACAAAAGAGAGTCTGCTTTAACAAAGTAGAAAAGAAATCCCACAATGAGTGACTATTTCTGGGTATTGATTTATGGTTCCTTCAGTTGTTTAGATGAGAGATTTCTTCTTGAATTTCAGTGGCCACCATGAAACTACACAGTCTACATGGGAGTAGAAAAATCGCATGCAACCAAACTCAGTGTGCAGTGGGCAAGCATGCACGCTGCATCAGTGAGCAAGCTTTTCAAAGGCCAAGTGCTACCGGTAACGTGTGATCAAGGAGTTAACTTCTAAAGGAAATTCAGACAGCCTGGAGTGGACACTGTACAGGTCTGTCTCCTTCAGTCTTCAGTTAGGGAATCTTATCCTTGACTCCATCTCTCTCTCGGGAAGGGTAGGCTCACCAAGTGCTTCGAAGGAGTTACACAGCACGGGCCAGAGCTTGGGTTTGGAAAAGAGGCGAAGCAAAAGAAGCTGTGGCTTACTATAAGATCCTGGGAGGGGCGTGGAGTGCTGCAGAGCTCTCCACCAACGCTCGCAGCCCACTATTCCCCCGGGAGTCTCGTTCTTTTTATTTTTTTCATGAAAGTTTGGCAGGCTAAGTAAGAAAGACTAATTGGAGAAAAAGTCCTCTCAGCGCAGGTCTCCTTTCGTATGACCTGTGATGACAGCCCCACGAGGAGATTGTGAAGCTGGGTTCCTTCTTTCATTGAGTCTGTCTTACTGAGGGGGGAAAACTGCTTTGTGTGATAGCTTCATGGCAAATGCTGGCAAAGGCTTTGCCTGCATACTGAGAGACATTTCTGACCGCAGCCCATGAACCACACTTATTTACTCTGGCACATGCCCACTATTTGTTCATAGGCTTTCTGTCTCTACTAAATGTGTTCCAATTTTGGAGACTAAATCATTGCCAGTAGTTTCCAAGACATTCCGCTAGGCTAAGCAAATTGCCCTAAGTGGTAGTCAGAAACGACTGGCATGGTACTGTAAATACAGACTATTTGCAGAAAATGAACGCAAAGGGCATCTTATTTTTCCTGTGCCACTGAGACCCATAGGATTGTATCCTTCAGAAAGGCATCCAAAGTGCTAACAAGAGTGCAAGGGATTTTACCTGCACTATCGCTCAGAAACTGCACAGATATTAAAAGTGAGTTATAGCCTAAAACAACTCTGGGTCCAGGCTATAGCTGTATGTGGGAGGTGTGTCCCTGACCACAGCCTCATTGGTATCACCTTTCTGCCTATGATAGTTTTTAAGATGAACATAAGATCTGAGAGCTGTAGAACAATGGAGAAGAAGATTGTGGTCTTCATGGTCTCCTCGCAAACCGTTTCTGCACCCATTCATCCCATCCCAGTGTGAATTAGCATTAACAATGACAAGATGTGGAGTGAGTGGGAAAGTCTCTTTTTGTACTTAAACTGCCCAGTACTCTTGAGTTGCTCGGTTCTATATCTCACCCAAGGCAGACTAAAAGAGAGGTCTACTGTGTGACATTGTTTCCCTCTCTGTAACTTCTTTGCAATTCTCTTACTAGGCTTATTCCTAACCAGAGATGAGATTTTAATTACATGTGTTCATGAAAAATAAATCAGTCTGTGCACTGCAGGGCTGGAAACATTAGTATCAGTTCACCAATATGGCACGGTTTTGTTTGGAAAGAGTTTACTCCAAAAACAAATAAGCGATTAGAAATACTGATTTTCTTTGGAGGAAGCTAAGAAAATTCTTGCAAGTCCTTACATATTTTATGATACCTCCTGAGTCACACTGAAACTAGTGTCTTTCATCCCAAGGGCGAAACAAAATTAAGTTGAAACAAGCCACAATTAAAACTCTCTGTGGTGGGTTAGGATGGAGATCGAAGAGCCCCCACATCTCTCCTTGTGTGTATTCTGTTACCATGTCAGCTATTTTAGTGTTGGATAGTGGACAGCCTGATGGAAGACTAGGTAGGAACAAGGTTACCACATCAAACTGATAGTGGGTAGAGAAAACATTTGACACCTCCCGCCTTCCCTGCCTCTTGTCTGCTTTTAATTTTGCTAAATCATTCCCGTCTGGAGATTGTATATTTTAAGTTGACTCTCTAAGCAACATAGAGGTACAATGTCAGGGAGCTTGAACTCAGGCTCAGGCACAAATCTGCAGAAACTATAAGGCTCTAAGTCACAAAAGAAAACAAAACAAAAGTCAAAGAAGGAGCGGGATACAAGACAGCTCAAATGGCCTCACCTTTATGTTACCTGGAAAGATGGCCCTTAGACCCAGTTTTTTTCTCATCATGGATTTAAAATTTAGTATGTTTTAAAACTTGTGGGGGTGATGTCCTGGGAAATGAGAACCTACATCAAATCTCACTGGAAAAGAGATTTAACAGTGGAGAGAACTTCAAAGTGAGCACCCAAAGTTTGCCCACCAAAATATAAAGCTGATAGAAAAGCAGGAAAAATATTGAACAAACCCCTCAGGCATGTGATGTATATACACTCACACACAGAAATACTCTGACAACATAGGAAGCATCAATAGTGTGCCTAGGAGAAAACTTTTTTTTTTTTTGATGATAAAACTTTTTTTTCAACTCAAAATACTTGTTTATTGACAACTGAAACACAATTCCAGGATGGTTAGTAGAAAATTGACTTCTGCCTCAGTATGTCCTTGACTTTGTCTGTAGGACTAGCGGATAGAAGGAATTTGAAACTCACTTGTTCTAGGCACTGGCTCTTACCATAACGTTCCCAACGCATATGTGCCTGTGTACATGTATCATGGCAAGATACATGATAATAATTTCTAGGAGTAATTATGAGGTTCAAATGGGATCAAAGCCACTATGGTTAAGGACAGAAAAGGGACAGGTAAGAACTGTTATCTACTGCTTTTATCCAGAGACTTAAAACAGTATATGGGGTGATGCATAGATAGATAGATAGATAGATAGATAGATAGATAGATAGATAGATAG
>JADRCC010578132.1:0-14383 GCA_019843855.1 Hylomyscus alleni
ATCATTTTAGATATTTTAAAAACTGTTCAGAAAAGACTTGCTGGGTTCACAGAGTATATGGGCCTCAGTTACATAAACTGAGCCTGAGCAGGGAGGAATCTTGGCTTTGATGTTTCTAAACAAGCTAAGCTTCACGATCAAAAAAGGCTAGACAGTTTTGATAGATGAGAAAAAGAGAGGGCGGGAAAAAGGGAGGGAGGGAGAGAGGGAGAAAGGGAGAGAGAAATGGAGAGAAAGAGTTGGAGAGAGAGAGAGACAGAGAGACAGAGAGAGACAGAGAGACAGAGACAGATAGAGAGACAGAGACAGACAAAGACAGACAGAGACAGAGACACTGCTATTACGGGGAAATTGAGCCCTGGAGAGGAATCTGGTTTTTTTTCTCTCTTTGGGAGAATAACTCCTGTAGGCAATAGGGTTGATGGTAGTGTTGGAAAAATGAAAGGCAGGAAGGAAGCCTATGGATAAGAACAAACTTACGAGGAATTTTGAGCTACTTAAAAGCAACCTAGAACATAGATGTCTTGAGGACTAAGAATGAAGTCAGGTGTAGAAGGATCGCAGGGGCTAAGATAGAAGTAGTCACACACGGAGAGCCACAGTAGTGCTTTACACTCTCCGGGCTCTGTGGAGTGAGGGCAGGTGAAGACTAAGGCGGCAGCTCTCAGTTTTGGAGCCATAGTCTCTTGTGGCTCAGGATGGCCTTACAGCTTGAGCTCCAACTGCCTCAGAATCTCCAGTGTTGCCTGCCACCAGGAAAAGCTGGGGAGTTTTGTTCTGAACAGGGTCTCATGTGGCCCGGGAAGTTCAAGAGTGACCTTGAATTTCTTTTACTTCTCCTTCTTTCTCCACTTCTTCCTTCCCCTACCTCTTTATGTCATCCCCCTCTCCTTTTTGTTTGAGATAAGATCTTACATAGTTTCTTCAAATCTTCAAGGAGCTGAGGTCAGCCTTGAACTCTTAATCCTCCTGGATCTGCTTCCCAAATACTGGCATTGTAGGAGTGTTCCAATACATCCAGCTAGGCTACTCTTTAAACTTTTATAAATTATATTTATTTGCTGTGTGTGTACACAGGTATGTGCCTGCCACTGAACCTCCTTGAGTACAATTTGAATACTCTTTGAGTACAACCCTGAAAACGAAGTTGTGAAAAACAAAAAAAGAAAACAAAGTTGTCACAGGATTCAGTTCTTTCCTTCTATCAACATGTGTCTTCCAGGACTAGAACTCATGTCAGTCACCAGCACTCCTTCACAAAGAAATAAAAATGCAATAAAAATGTAGGAGAATCAAAAGAAAGCAGGGTTGGGATACAAGCAGATTCTAAGTGCTGTTCTGTATGTGTTGAGATTAGAAATGCACAGGTCTGTTTATGTGTACACACACACACACACACACACACACAGAGCTGCCTCAAGTTACACAATTTCTGTTGATTTCTCCTTTGATTTTCCTATTCTTTTTTTTGGTCTTCTACCATAACAGGTTAAAGAATAAATGTGTGCATACTAAGGTTTTAATGTGTTCAATCGAACATCCAGCATTCCTCAAATTGGGAATAACCAAAGGGAAAGAGCTTCGGGCTCCACTGGGGGTGGAGAGTGGGCAGAAGAGACATTTTCAGGAGCAAGACAAGGCAAGCATATTCCATTGGCCCAGCTGGAAAGTCCCTCTCTAAGGCTTACTTACTGGCCTCTCACAGGTTAAACTCATTTTCTTTTTTTCTTTTTTTTCCCAGGTAACTAGGCTAGCTCCCTATCACTGGCCCTTTAAACTTAGTGCTTAAGGCTCCAGTCCTTGGGGGAGGGGGGGTGAACTTGTCAGATCTCTCTACTCCAACCCAGTGTGAGTCTTTCTCTTTCCTAACGTCTACTCTCTGCTGTCTGTGTCCTTCCTCTTGACCTTCATCCCCACGTGATACTGGTTTCTGTTTGGCCATTCCTCAGTCATTTTAAATCTCCCTCCTTCTCATATTCCCTCCCTCCGTCTTTTCTCTAAGATTGAGAACCATGATCAGGAGTCACAGTCCCTCTCATTCTCCCCAGCATGGTTGTGGGGACATGGGCACCCCTGACAGTGTTGTTGACCTGAAATGTTAAGGTATATTTTCCCTTTCCGTTAACTTTATCTCTGCCCCAGAGAATGAGGCTGGTAGGTGAAAGCACTTGAGATTACACATGGAACGTGGAAGAATAAATAGGAAATGGGAGGTTTTAAGGAGCCTTTATGATGATATGATATTGAATGTTCTAATTGTTTCTTATATCTGTTTATTTCAAGTATGTTAAGTGTTCATATTTTAAATATCATAATATTTTGATTAATATTGAATTACCTGAAGGTGAAGAAGTACTAAAATGTAGAACTATTATTTATATAAATATTTTACAGCAAGTTTTTTTGTTCTTTTAATACAAAAAGCTATTTATTTTCATATAGCTCCATAGAAGTCATGGTTTCATCTTTCCGTGGTTGTCAATGCTTCCTCCTCCTCCTTGTCTTCCTCCTCCTATTCCTCCTCCTCCTCCTTTTCTTTTTCTTTTTCTTTTCTTTCTTTTTTTTTCATTTTAGATCTTGAGACAGAGTCTAAGTATCAGACTTAGTCTTGACTGTTCAGAAAATCTCTCTGTAGCCCAGGCTGGCTTTGAACCTGTAGTAACCGTACTGTCTCAGCAGGTGTGCTGGGATAACAGGCACACATGGGTTGCCACATCAGGACAGGACTCATTAGGATGGGAACTGGTTTAAGGCCCAAATTGATGGTGGATAGAAAAACAAAACAAAACAAAACAAAACAAAACAAAACAAAACAAACTCATGTATGTAAAAGGGCAGGGTAAGTCAAATCTCTACACTGAATTTGTTAGAATAGACAGGAAAAGATTTACTTATAATGACAGCCTTCAACCGAATAAACGTGATGTTAAAAATGACCAAGATATATACTAAAGGCAAATCAAAAGAAGAGAGCCCTTGAATTGTGATTCATTCTGGTCTTTTCCATGTTCCAAGGTTTGTGTTTATTTATTTTACAGAATTAGAGAAGTCAGTCGACTTTAAGTGTATTTGAGTCAACAGAAACTGCTCTAGGCGAACGCACAGCCTTCACAGTGACTGACACGCAGCAACGTCTTGTTTCTCTTAGGACTTATTTTTTTCCTTTAAGTAACTAAGTGACTCATAAGTCAGAAAATATTTTCTGGTACAGGTAAGTCTGAGCTTAACATGAAATATTCTGAATATTTCTTCTCCTCTCAAGAAGAGTATTTCAAAAATAGCAGCTCCTTCCTGGAAGGTGTAATTGCCTTTCGCTAGGAATGTTACACGTGACTGTCCTTTTGTGGAATGTATTTTGTGGAAAACAGCTAGGATATGCTGTTTTCTTTATCTATTCAAATATACTAATATGTTAGGGCTCAGTTCAAGTGTTGCTTCTTTTATACAACTTAGTTTTATTTTTAGGCATAATTAATCCCCCCTTTCACCCGTTTGAGAGGAGCAATATTTCTTCTAATATGTGCTATTGCTCAGATTGGCCTGGAACTCACGATGGACTAGAGACTAGTCTTGAGTCTCGAGCTGGGATTGCAGCATGATCCACCATGCCCGGCTTTCCTATTGTATCTTGACAGTATACTTTGCAAGTTGTAAGTGGCAGATGAGTGGATATATTTATTTATTTATTAACTATTTTTAAAGTTGATTAGTATAGTAAGCAATACATTGCTATGCTTAGAAAAATATCATGGGAGGCTTACAATGAAAACCAATACTGCTCACATTTCTCTACTAAACTCTTGCTTCCCAGAGGGAATAATACTTCGTTTCCAATTATTTTTGTTTGATATTTTCTATGTATGTTACCTATATCTCATCATCTATAATATATTTAATTCTTATTAAATCTTAGAGATATTCTCTATTAATGTCTGGATGAAACATGGCTGTTAGCAAACATGTAGATTTGATTTTCCAGGTCTTCTTCATGTATGTTCTGCGGCCTCAACCTGAGACCTGAGAATCTTCTAAACTGTATCTACCACCTCTATCTCATGCTTGAATTGCTTTTATTTCTTAAAGACTGTATCCTGTTCCTGGAACAAAGAAGATATTCTTGGATACTCTAGGAGCTTGGGTCCTCCGGCTGCAAACTGATTGATGTTCCCCAAGGCTGTCACTGGGACATTGTTCTAAGTCTTGAATCTTCTTCCTTCTGAGTTTTCTCTCCCAGGCTTTGGGAGAGTGCTTTCAGAAACTTCGTAAGAATGACGGACGGGAAAGAAATGTTTTATAGTTTTGTTGGAGAAAAGTGTCTGGGTTGAAAATCATTTTCCTCTAAGGAGCGACAGCGCAGTTCTGTCTCCTGTAGGGCCTGGCCTCAGAGATCTGAACAGGGGCGGTTCTCATTCCTGTGGAGATGGAAATCTCTGTAAGATTTTAAAATCCTCCCTTTATCCTTGGGGTTTGGCAATTTCCCACTGATAAGCTTTAGGCGAGGGCACTTTTAACTCATCCTGGGTCCTTGCAAGACCCCTTCCATCTAGAAGATATGGGCTGTTGACTTTGATTCACAGTCTTTTGAGATGCAATTTACAGACTTTGCAATTTGTGCATTTGAAGTGCATAATTAAAACCAAGGGGACACATCCCAGAACCACCACAACTGTGGCATTTTATTAGCACTCCCTGGTCATCTTTCACACCTTGTTGGGTTCTAGGGACTGGTCTCGGGGCCTCCTGCATGCTAGGTCAATGCTTTGCCACTATGCTATACCTCCAGCTCCTTTCAAATGTTGAGAAGATGAAGGTCTTGCTCAATTGCCCAGGCTAGCTTCAAACGCAGTTCTTCCTAACCTCAGCCTCTCGAGAAGCTGGGATTCTGGGCATGTGCTGCCATGCCTGGTCCTGCTGTCTATTTGCGGTTGTCTATTTCCTTCTGTGGACATAGCATATTATGCTTGGTGGAATTAAGTTGTTTCTAATTCGTTGCTCTTATGAATAATATTGCTATGAACTGCTTTTCTTTATTTTCTCCTTCCCACTTCCTCCTATTCCCCTCTCCCTTCCCTATTCTCCTCCCCTTTCCTTTCTCTCTTTTCCTCCCCTCCTCTTCCTCCTCCTCTCCTCCACCTCCTCTCCTCTTCTTTCTCCTCTTCCCCCCCCTTTTCTCTTACAATTGGGGAGGCTTAAGTCAGGAATTTAAGTATGTTGGACAAATGCTCTAGTACCAAGCATCATTTCCAACCCAGTGTGAACACACATACACACACACACACACACACACACACACACACACATACACGTGTGCATTTCTCTTGGGTAAATGCCTACAAACAGGACTGCTCAATCACACAGCTGTTGCTTACAGGTTAACTATTCACTTACTGACATTTTCCTAGTTGTTCCTTTTCAGAAGAGCCTACTCCCACTTTAGATTTTAATGTATGCCTGAACTAGAGAAAATGAATTCCTTTCATTCTTTATCATTACTACATCTACTTCCTGCTTCCCAGAGATCTACAAAATCTTCTATCCACTCCTCCCTACCTCTTCTTTTTGTTCTTTTGAGCTTAAATCTATAGACTTATCTAGCAAAAAAATTTATCATCAACTCATCATGTTGATTTAAACCAATAAACATTAAATGACTATTCAATTGCTTTACTAAGGGGGTCTATGTGTTGTCTATCTGCTTACTTTTATGTGACAGCCATGAGATGCTTAATAAAAACCTGAACTATCAGGGGAAGGTGTGTAGCTCAGTGGTAGGGTATGTGCTTAGTGTGTACCAAGTTGTAGCCTCAATCCCTAGTTCTAAATAAATAAGTAAATATATAAGATGTAAAAATCTAAAAACGGTGGAAAATTAACATGATGGATGTACTGGCTGGTTTTGTGTGTCAACTTGACACAGGCTGGAGTTATCACAGAGAAAGGAGCTTCAGTTAGGGAAGTGCCTCCATGAGATCAGCTGTGGGGCATTTTCTCAATTAGTGATCAAGGGGAGATGGTCCCTTGTGGGTGGTACCATCTCTGGGCTGGTAGTCTTGGGTTCTATAAGAGAGCCGGTTAAGTAAGCCAGGAGAAGCCAGCCAGTAAGGAACATCCCTCCATGGTCTCTGCATCAGCTCCTGCTTCCTGATCTACTTGCGTTCCAGTCCTGACTTCCTTTAGTGATGAACAACAGTATGGAAGTGTAAGCGAATAAACCCTTTCCTCCCCAACTTGCTTCTTGGTCATGATGTTTGTGCAGGAATAGAAACCTTGACTAAGACAGTGGAGAAACTACCATAATAATCATATGCGTTTCATTAACATTTAAGACCTTATTACTTTTAGTTGGATGTGGTGTTCCAAGTCTGTCTTCCCAACATTCAGGAGGCTGACATGGGAAGATTGCTGTGAGTTCAAGGCCAGCTCATACATGGTCAGCCATCAAGGCTAATATACCAACAGTCTGTCTTTAACAAAGGCCCCCACATACTACAAAAACATTAAAGAACTTTTAACTCTAATTTAGATCCTCCTTTATACTTGAAAGATGAAAACCTTGTAAGTGCCTTGTGGGAAAAGTATATTATGGTTTGGAAATAAAATGTGTACCCCAAAGCCCAGGTGTCCCTAGAAGGTCTTGGTTCCCACTATTGAGAGGTTTGATTGGATCACGGTGGTACTGATTCATCAGAGGATTAATTTTCTATTGATAAACCCAGAGCCAAATGGGCTCTTAGGAGGAGACTCACAGGGAGTGTGCCTCTCTAGAGTAAATCTCAACTGTTCACCCTTCCTCTGTCTCTCTGCTTCCTGGCTGCCAAAGGGAAGTAGCTGTGCCTCCTACACCTTTTCTGCCTGATCCTTTGCCTGACCATCAGCCCAGGAACAATGGGTAAACTTCGGCTATCATGAGCTAAAATAAATTCTTTATCCTTAAGTTGGCTGTCTCAGCTCAATTGTCACAGAGGCAACAAGTTGACTAACACACTGAAGATTAAACCCAATGCCCTTGAGCATTCTAACCTCGTGCCCAATATCTGAGCCATGCCCCATTAAAACAAACAAACAAAACAAACAAACAAACAAACAAATAAATAAATTTATTACTTATTCGTTGAAAATTTATGCATGTATTTAGTGTATATTTATCATATTCACCCCATTAGGTTCTTATGACCCATCGATGAACCCCTTCTGCTTCTTAATGGAATCCTCTCTCTCCCTCTCTCTTCCTCTCTTCCTCTCTTCCTTTCTCTCCCCCTCTTTCCCTCTCCCTCTCTTCCTCTGTCCCTCTTTTTCCCTCCCCCCTTCTTTTTGACCCATTGAGTTGAGTTATATTAGCATGTCTCAGGGGTTACTTACAGGAACATGGGTAACTACCCAGTGACTACATTTCCAATGAACATCATTGACCCACCTCCTAAGTGATAGGTGCTGGCTAATAGCAATGCAGGGAGGTATGGGGCATCGCATACCCCTCCCTTAACCGTAGCGGAATGCTGGCATATGAAATCTTGAGCAGGCAACTGCAATTGCTAGGATTTTATGACTGTAATGGTCATATCGTGTCCAGAAGTCTTTTTATTTGCGTAGAGTTTGCTACTAGTTCAACCGTGACCAAAGACAAACCATTCATTGACTGTTAGGACATATGAAATAAGTCCATATGCAAACAAATCATGTAAAATAATACCTATGTTTATGTAGAGAAGTACACAAGTCTGTCATGTACTTGTGTTCACTATCATGTCCTCTCTTAGGTTTAGTGACAGTCAAGTGATATTTCATGTTATTGGTCATGAAGGGAAGAGATTATCTTGCCCTTAGGTTTGCCCATTGAGTCTTTTATATTTCATGGCTAGTGCCACCAGACGGGAGCGTTGATCAGTAAGCTACGAGGATAGAGTCCTTCCTGGAGTTCACGAGGGCTGGGTTACTTCATGGCTGCATGCTCACTGCATACTCGATACACTACAAGATTGGGTGTGTCTCTGAGGGTTTTCATATTGAATGGTTAAATGAGGCTGACTAATGTAGGGTTACTTCGCCTCCCAAGGTTGAGCTCATTTTCTGTAAGGAAACTACATGTTTCTATGAGTTTCCTCATCAACAAACAGAGGTATTAGAGAAACTTGACCAGAGTCACTGAGGACTGAGTAAGCAAGCAACATTAGGAAAAGTTCTCTATATAGATGGATTCTTAAGACTACTATATTCTTAGGTGGCTAACACACACACACACACACACACACACACACACACACACACACACACAGTGGCACACACTGGTGCACATATAGTTTTGGTGTGGGGCTTCATTCCTTTGCCAGCCTTAATAGCTATCTTTGCATTCCAGTCTCTATGTGATTTAAATTGATAATGAGTTCCAGGCTTAAAATGACACGCTATGAAATGACTCCTTATGCATGGGCCTATTTCTATCATCTGAGTGGGCTTCTTTTAATTAGGGGGTTGGGGAGAGCTGAGGGTATAGACTTGTTGGTCTAAGTCCTCAAGAGCAGTCCTTGCCCTGGTGGGTCTTGCATTGAGTTGCACATGGGCTTAGTTGTGGCTTCCCCCAGTGAATCTCGTTTCCTTTATTTCCTAGATGTGCTTGGTCGGGGTAGCTGGTGATTACTGTTTAAGTAATCTTATATTGTAAACTATAGTAACTTCCCAGGGGGACTCGCCTGAGCCAGAATTTCCCCATATGTGAGTCCATCTAGAAAGCTTGGATGGTAATAAACCTGGGGGGTGTGATAGCTCAAGCCTCAAGTGCTCCTTGGGACAGAGTTTCTTGGCAGTCCGACTCTTCTGCTTGGTTTCTCCCACAGTTTTTTAATTATCACTGTCTTTTTTTTTTTTTTTTTTTTCAAATCGCTCTTGTGTGGCCCTTAAAGGTATTGAAACCTCAAGAAATAAAGAGGCTTTGTAAATCCTATGGATGGTGCTCTGCCTGCAACCTGAGAGCAGGCCATTTGTATTTCTCAAACCTATATGGGTTTCTGCTTAATTTTTTTGTATGTGTATGTATGTCTATGCATATGCAAATGTGTTTCTACGTGTGTACATGCATGTGGAGTCCAGAGGGTGATGGTGGGTATCTTTCTCAGCCATATTCTACCTTTTTGTTGTTGTTGTTGTTGTTTGTTTGTTTTTTGAGGCAAAGTCTCTCACTGAACCTGAAGCTCAGGCTAACCTGGCTGTTACAAGCCCCAAGGATCTCCCTGTCTCTACAGAACTGCAATTGCTAGGCACACCATGACTGTATATCATTTATATGTGTGTGCTAGGCATTAGATTCAGGTCTTCATGCTTGCATGGCAAGCCGTTAGATGATTGAGTCATCTCTCCATCTTCCTCTCTTCCTCCTCATCCTCTCCCTCTCCCTCTGTCTGTCTGTCTGTCTCTCTGTTTATGTGTAGACCAAAAGTCAACATCAGTGACTTCTTCAGTTACTTCTTCCTCAATTCCTCTCTATCTTTTTTTTCAAGACAGAGTCTCTGCCTGACTCTAGAGCCCACTTACCTGTCAGAATGAGTGACCAGTGAGTTCCAGAGATCCTCCTGGGTCTATACTCAATGAGCACCACCATAACTTGGGTTCCTGACACATGCTGGGACGGTGGCTTTTTACATCAGTGTTGGAGATCCAAACTCAGGCCCTCATGCTTTTCACAGCGGACACTTAACCAGTCATGCATTATCTAGCCACACTTTAAGGTTTGACGTCGGAAAATGATCCTCACTCTAGGCTAAATTCTTAGATACCCTATACATGGCGTCTAATAACCACTGAGTTTCAGTGTGGTTGTAAGAGAGCAAAATGATTGATCTTATGAACTAACTAGGAAAAAACTAGCAGGACACTCTAAATACAAACTTGTTCATGGAGAAGCTTAAGGATTTGGACAAGTTGAGCTCAGTGATTTCTCACACATACGTCTCACCAAGGCTCACAGCTACTGAAGTAACCCACCTGAATGCTTTGGAGAATGTGTGGATAGTCCATATCATATCACTGTAATTTGTGTGCTTGGCAGGCAGGCAATTTTTTTTAAAGAAAAAAATTAATATTTGCTTGATTTCCAGATAAGAATACTACAAAAGAATATTGCAAAACCTTGAAGGCTTGGCAGGCTTTCCCATGTGGGTGGAAAAATGTTGTTCTGAAGCCAAGCTGGAATTGCTCATGAAATATAACATAAAAAAATACATTAAAAAAAAGAACATTGATGCTGGGGAATAGACATAGTTGTAAATATATAAAACAACAAAGCTTATGGGCTTTATCAGTGTGCGCCGCACAGATACAGAGGCATAATCATGTTATGAAAATGGCAGCTCTCTGATATTAGAGATAATTGGAAACTCTGCTCTGCTGATTTCCCCCCTTTATCGGATTCCCACTCTGTCTAGGATCTGGGTTTGGTGTTGATATGCTTCTATTTGCTCCAGCCTACATTCTACCTCAACCTTTTCCATGTGGCCTCACACAAACAGCACAGATCATCTCTGAGATGGAAAGTTGCTTAAAGCTGGAAGATTTGAGGCGGTGGCGGCGGCTCACTGCTATAATCCTACTGCTGCAGGGTCTAGGCTGAAGGTCCAGAAGATCAAGGCCAGTGTTGACTGGACAGTGAGTTAGAGGCTAGTCTGGGCTATGTGTAATCCTGTCTTTAAAAAAACAAAACAAAACAAAGGACAAACAAAATTAACCATTAAGCAACTTACTGAAAGGGACATTAGGTTTGTTTTTATTTTTATTGTGCTCTTAAGACCTTAAGAATGGAGACATCTCAGCAGGACAGTGGTGGCACATGCCTTCAATCCCAGCACTCAGGAGGCAGAGACAGGTGGATCCCTGTGAGTTGGAAGCCAGCCTGGTTAAGTGAAAAGAATGGGGGGGAGGGGTATCTGAATTCCAGGACTGTGATTTCTCCCTACTCCAGTCTTTCCCTTTGAGCCCCTGCCCTGGGTTTCTGTATTTCAGCCTTTCCTTACACATGACCTCGTATAAAATCTCTAGTATTCTAATATCCTCCACTCTATGTTACATCAGGAACACATGACACAAAGAGTATTTCAAAGCTTACCAAAAGGTAGCTGGTTGAATGAAAGTCTTGCCATTTTCCATTAGGGCTTTATCACTAATTTCATTTTTTAGTTCAAGGCATGCAGACTAAAATGTGTGCCCAGGGCATCACCCCATGAATGTTATCAGTCCCTGGGCTTCTAAAACTGGCTGCCCGTTGGTTCTCCTATAGAATCCTGATATACAATGCCTATGGATTGAGGGATTTCCTATGAAGGAAAGGTGACTAATGTCAATCGCCATGTTTACCATCTCTTATCCATCTATGTGTGTGAATGGTGTTTCCCTGAAATGCAGGTAACTATTTCTCGCAAAATAGGAGAGGGGAAAGGGATGATGTCATGGGACAGGTTAGAGATTAGTCCAAACAAAGGGTATACTGTAGCTCAGGAGGAGAAGTGGGAGAACAGATGAGCGGCTGTTAATGAGTAACCAGCACAGTGCTCACCGAGTCCTTCCGACATCCCCAAAGTGAAGTAACTTGTGTGAGAATCAATGCCGTAGTGTGTTGTCTGAGGAGGAAGCTAGGATCTTGTTAGGCAATGTGTAGTTGGCATATCGCATGGAAGCAGTGTGTTTCGTGGAACTGTGGGAAGTGCAGGCAGAATCTGAGGGAGGGAGATGCCAGTCGGACACAGTTAAGCAAGAGCAAGCTGAGGGAGGCGTCCGAGGAACAGTAAAGACTTTTAGGTGGTCCTTGGGGACTCCTGGCTGGATATCCCAGGCGGGTTGAGGTTAGTTGAGAGAATGCGCTTTGATGTGTAAGGGGGTATTTATGAGAAAGGATCGTGGAGTCTCAGATGATTGAAGACAGATGATTTTAAGTTTGATATTAAAGGGAAGTGATAGTACGTTCCTAACAGAGTGCACTCTGGGAAGCTCGACCTGTCAGCAGGGCACTGGGTGGAGCAGCACAGGTGAATGGCACAGGGCGTGTAGGAAGATAGCGAACTTCCTCAAAGCATCCTTATAAAAATGATTTATTAGGCTGAGATTCAGGTAGTATGAAGTCAGCGATTTGGAAGTCAACAGGCCAGTGGCATTTAGCACACTCACAACCTTACACAGCCATCTCTGCTGTGAAGTTCCAACGCACCCCACTGTTTTAAAGTAAGACCCCATCCTACGGAAGTGATTTTCTCCCATAGTCTTTGCAGCCTTCGGCTACCATCCGTATGCACTCTGCCTCTGGGCTATGGTCATTTCATATAGAACGGGGTCATATCATCCGTAATTTTTGTGTCTGTTTTTTTTTCAATGTAGTATATATCAGAACTTCCTTATATTTTGCGGCTAAAAATATCCTAGAGATCTATTTTTTTTTTAAAAAAAGTTTAAAACATTTTCTATTTAGTTTTTTACTCTGTATACGTGTGTGTGTATGTGTGTGTGTGTGTGTGTGTGTGTGTGTCTGTGTGTACATGTATACATGCACATATTTGTGTATATCTATGGCACATCTCTGGAAGTAAGAGAGCAACTTTCAGGAGTTGGTTATCTCTTACCACCACATGGTCAGAGGGACTGATGTCAGGTTGCAAGTGCCTTGCCAACTGGGCCATCTCAGCAGCCCTGAAGATCTATTTTTGACCAATAAGGTGGTAGATATTGGTCAAAAATATCTACCAGTTCAGTAGATATCCAAACTGGTTTATTTAAGCTATATTTTGTTCTAGGGGTGATTGTTAAGTTTTATAGTTCCATTTTGAAAAAATATATATAGTGTTGCTCAGAATATAGCTCAGTGGTAAAATGCTTGCCTAGTATCATTCACAAATTCTTAGTTACATGTACACCACACAAAGAGAATAGTCAAAGTGATAAACTTTAGGGTCTACAATCTAAAATTTAGAATAAGAATAAAATTTACCAGTAGTCATATCTGTCAAAGATCTCAAAACTCAGAAAAGGAATGATAAATTATGTCTTTTTAAAAATTTAGATTTCTTTTTTCTAAAGTTAAGACATGGTCTCATGTAGCCCAGGCTGACCTCTCAGTTTGTGTGTTGCTGAGGCTGTCCTTGCACTCCTGTCCCTGGTCATCTCATACAGGTATGGGCCATTATAAAGGCTGCATTCTTCTATGAATGGTTCCTTGCTTGTTCCTTGAGTTTAAAGTGATGGAGAACTACTGGAAACTGAATACTCCACAGAATGCCAGACATAAATTTTATCTTGGCAAAGTATAACTTGCTGTGCTTATAATGGGACAAGTCAAAGGCTGGAGGCAGGGGATTTGGAAGACAAATGAAATCGAGAAGTGTCACTCAGGGATTTCCTAGGTGGTGTGACAGTAGGAGGGAATTAGATACTCATCAAAAGCTGGTTTTGGTCAGTGTTTCTTCACAGTAGTAGCAGATACACTCATGCACCAGCCTTACCCATGTGTATATTATTCAGTTAAGATAGAAATGTATAGTCAGGAAAGTATATTTATTTGTTTCTGCAACCCTGGAGATACACAATGCCCGGGCCTCATGATAGCAGGCGAGCCTTCCATGGCCGAGCTCCTTTCCCAGCTCCACAAGGATGAAAGCCACTCTGCCTCCTGCAAAATATCAGCATATAATCGACAGCTTTCTAGTCATTTCTCCCATGGCACCAGACCTTGTCATCAGATGATCTTTTGAGTGAAAATTTTTCTTTTTCTTTTTTTTCCTTTTGAGACAAGGTCTTGTTTTCTGTCTCAAACTCAAGATTCTCTTTTTCTCAGTGTCTAGTGGCTCCAGGCGTGTGCCGCCATGCCTGGCTTCCCAAGGGCAATTTATCAGTGCTATCCTGTTTCACATCTTCTACCTGGTCAAATCTCATCATGATAAGAACATTAAGGAAATCCAAATACAAGGCAGTCTACCAAACTCAGGACCAGCACTCTTCAAAGGTCACAAAAACAAGGGAAGACTGACACATTGTCTTAGCCTAGGATATTTAGGCAGACAGCATGCCTGAAATGTGATGTGCCATTCTTGGATGCAACCTAGGGACAAGAAAAGGGACTTAGCTGAAAAGCTGGTAAAATCTGAACAAAATATGGAGTTTAGTTAGCAGCCATAGGCTGATGGTGGTTTCTTGGTTTCAATGTGTATGTGCTGTCTTATGAATTGTTGATAATACAGAAAACTAAGTAAAGAAGATATAGGAAATCCTTATGTTATCTTTGAGACCATTCCCCCATGTCCTTAACCCCCTTCATATAGAAAAACTGTCAATACTGGCAGATCTTAGATTTGAAGAGGAAGTTGCTATGTTTTCAAATAAATATGTAGGCCCTTCTCAAGTGATCTAGGCCTGC
>JADRCC010578134.1:0-11725 GCA_019843855.1 Hylomyscus alleni
GCCAGCGACCCCAGAGCCAGCTGCTCCATCCAGGAGTCAGCTCCCAGCCTTGCCCCTTGGCCTCCTCCATCCCCGCTGCCCTGTAACACGGGCAGAGGGCAGAGGGCAGAGCGCAGAGAGCGGAGCGCAGCATGTGCCTCTCCGAGGAAGCATGGGCAGATCCGAGCAGCCGTTGGCTCCAGCCCGGGCCCTGTGTCTGAGCTGTGGTGGGGGTGCCAGGGCGTCCTCTGAAACATGTGCTGTGTAAATGCTGGAAGTACCCCATCGCTGACTCAGCAGGGCCCGGAATCACTTCTGCTTTCTCAGGGTACAGGTTCTGAGATCTCAGCCCAGGCTGGTGATGAAGTAGTTCTTGTGCGTGATCAGGGAGACTGATACACAGAGCGGTGGGCGGCAGGCGGCAGGGAGATGCAGTGTTCCCCTGGGTGACAGGGGCGGTGAGCATACAAGGAGCCTGCTGAGCCATGTGGGACAAGCCCCGCAGCTGTGGCTCGGCTCCTGAGTCTCTTCCTCTCTGAATTGTGTAGGATGCTGTGGTCTTTGGCCTGTAGTCCATGCTCAGTGAGTGGCAGGGTTGTGGTTAAGGACAGATGTTCAAAGCTCTATCCCCATTGCATGACCTATCTGAGAGGCTACAGTCTCTATGAGTGCCTTGTGGGAGAGGGACGAGTTCACACTGGGCCAGTTTCCTTTCTGTCACTGTGAGCGACAGCCTGATTAAAAGCCACTTGGCAGAGGAGAGGATTTGTTCAGCTCACAGTTCCGGTCACAGTCCATCTCTGAGGAGACGTCAAGGCAGAAACTCAAGCTGCTAGCCACATTACCACTTCAGTCAAGAGCTAACAGTAAAGCTGGCCCACAGCAGGCTGGGCCTTCTTGCATCAATTACCCATCAGGACAATGGCCCACAGGCTCACAGGCCAGCCTGACCTAGGCAATCCCTCAAGAAGACTTTCTTCTCAGGGCTGAAGAGATAGCTCAGCACTTAGGAGTGCATCTGGGATGATTCTCAGTTATTACATAGATGTCTCAGAACCACCTATAACTTCTCTCTCTCTCTCTCTCTCTCTCTCTCTCTCTCTCTCTCTCTCTCTCATAATGAAAAAAAATCTAAATCTAAAGCAAATTAACAACCCCCCAGCCGGGCGGTGGTGGCGCACACCTTTAATCCTAGCACTTGGGAGGCAGAGGCAGGTGAATTTCTGAGTTCGAGGCCAGCCTGGTCTACAAAGTGAGCTCCAGGACAGTCAGGGCTATACAGAGAAACCCTGTCTCGAAAAACCAAAAAAAAAAAAAAAAAAAAAAAAAAAAGAAAAAAAAAAAAATCTTTATTTAAAAAAAAAAAAAAAACCCAAAAGCTCTCTACCCAGGTGATTCCCAGCTTTATCAAGTTAGCAGTTACTCTAACCAGCCAGTAGCAAGTAAATCAGCTTCAAGATTGTGTCCTCTCAACCTCCGTCCACTCCCTCCTCCCTCCTCAGTTCCCGTAATTTTCTTATTGATCACAAATGTTGAATGACTTTTCGCTGTATAAGAACAGCTGTGTCGATTCTGGGGTCCAGGATGCGGCCATCTTCGAAGGACTATCATTGCAGACCACAGTGAGGGTAAACTCTTGAGAGGCCCTGACCATCTCTCTTCCTTGTGATTGGCTCTGAGGAGCACAGCATGGACCAATGAGCACAGATGTGGGTGTGGCCAACCAGCGTGTGGCAGTGCCAGGTATAAGGAGGCATCCTCTGGTCTGGTCTCAGCCCTGCACGCTGGCACCATGGAGGAGGGTTCAGGTCTCTGATTTAGCGTGTAAGGGGTTGCTTACAGCAAGTGACTGTGCTGCTGTGGAAGGGGATGGCGATAAGGCCCCCACGGAGCTATCGTGAGGATTAGTGTGTAGAGCTGGGGTGGGGATTGAGGCTCAGCATGCTCACACAAGGGCCCAGACAGCCTCATTCTCTAGGTTGAGGGTCTCTGTGGCAGGCACGGGTAATTTCCACGCACGAGATGCCCAGTGTCAGCTCCATGCTGGCAGCCAAAATTGCTGGTAGGTTTGCCAACTAGGGTGGGAACCAGCTGCCCAGTCAGGCTTGATTTCTGTCTGACTCTCAGATTCTGTCCCCTCAGTGCAAAAGCATGCAGCTCTCGGGTCTGCTGCCTGCCACATTGGTTGCCTTCTCGCCCTGCCTCCCTCCACCACCCAGGACTGAACCCTAGGACCCCTTACATGTGAGGCAGTCACTAACTCCGAGTCACACCTCTGCCTCAGCCCTTGTTTTTCTTTTTTTCCTTTCTTTCAGGGGATTGGGTGGGGGTTGAGGGGCAATTTCCATTCAGTTGCTCAGGCTGGCCTTGAACTTGAGAGATCCTCCTGCTGTAGCCTCCCGAGTAGCAGGGCTTACAGGCCGATGCCACAGGGATTCTTGACACCAGCACAGCATCACGCCTGCTACCCTCCGAGGGCTAACAATGGGTCAGGGCGGTCCAGATTCAGAAGGAGGGGAAGTAGAGTCGGCCTTTTAATCAGAGGAATGACTTGTCACACTGTCGGGAACTGTGACGGTGTCTTTAAGACTTTCAGCTAACAGACTTAACCCTAAACGCGAAGAAGACGACACCAACTGAGGTGACCATTTTACCACCCGAGCTTCTCCACGCTCCCATTTATCAGATGGGAAAAACGAGCCAGGGAGGCTGTGGGCGAGCTGAGGGACAGCCTCTATGCCTGGGCATCTATTAAACACCTGCTTTGGTATATGCTCATGGCAGAGGATTCGGAAGGAGTTAGCCCCGCCTGAAGAGCTCTTGGCTGTTCAGGGGAAGACAACTGAGTGAGGAGACAGAGAAGGTCCCGAGTGGTCAGAAGGTAGGCTTTCTCCCTGGAAGCTTCCAGCTTCTGGAGTGGAAACACTATCCACCCATTTGGCAAGGCCAGTGTGTGCTTTTTTTTTTTTTTTTTTTTTTAATTTTGGCCAAGAGCAAATTGTCAAATGCATACACATTAATGTCTGCCGGAGACACTGGGTGACCGAGGGCTGCAGGAGCAAAGAGAGGAGATGGCTTTCATAGGAATGACTGGAAATACATCCTCAGACAGGAAGCCTGCCTTTGAGCGGGGTTCAAAGCATGAGCTGGCCTCGAGTTGCCCAAAGGAAAGTTGGCAGGGATAGGAGATGCGAAGCCGAGAAGGAAGCACGGATCAGGAGTTGAAAGCAGATGACTATGGGGGTCTGTGGTACAGGGAGAGTCTGCAGGGCTCTGTGGGACTCTGAAGGCCCCCCGCCCAGTTTCCTGGGTGGCCGGACGTGCTCCATTTTACCAGCGTGGTATGCCCGCCCTCTCCAAACTCAGTGCTCAAAATGTGAAGTTTCGAAAGTGGAAGATTTCAGACAACCACAAGTAATTGAGTTTGCAATTCAAAAGTCTGGGGCTTTACAAATTCAAAAGTCCAGTTTGTTTGGCCATAAAACCAGGTTAGAGAGGGGCTTCGGGATTTGAGCCTTGATCTTCCTGGCATATATCTGCTGACTCCTTCCTGCAGAGGCACGCCCCAGCACACAGGCTACACGCAGTATACACGCCACATACACACGCCACCTATACGCAGGCCTAGCTGGCACCGCAGGATCCTGTCGACGGGGCGGAAACCAAACCACAGGAGGCTCTTGAAGGTATGTGGGCTGTTTCAGTCTTTCACGACAGGCCTGGGATCTGGGTCATGGAGAAAATGGACTCTTTTCCATCCCGTCCGCAGGAATCAGCAGCCTCCAGGCCCAGATCCTGTCCAACCCCACTTCTTCCCCCCCAAGGTCACACCTTGGGACCATCCTGACAGTGTCATCATCTGACACACGTGGATGGGAAACCTGGGAAGGAGCGCGTGGTCCTGCTCTATAGTCAGGGAAACTGAGGCCCAGGTGGGGTGAGTGGTTTTCCACCCTCCCTCCTCTAACCCACGAGGTCTTGATCAGCCAGACACAGAGCCTGCTCCTGTCTCCACTGACAGCCACGGCCAGCCTCTCAGACAGAGCATGGGGGCCATGATGGTTCTTCAGTAGTGCTCTGCCTTCCTTAGAAGGCATGACAGTAAACTCTGGGAGGGAAAGGGTCTCAGCTGGGCTGGCGTGAGGAGAAGGGGGCTTCAGACACCCTGGGGTGTGGGAAAAAATGGATGAGGCAGTTAGTCTTCACTGGGGAGTGGGTATAAGGCAGCCTCTTAGTGAGACAGCCTCAGTTTCCCCATCTGAGAAATGAGTTGTAACAATGGTTTGGGAGGATTTGGGGGTGAGGGAAATCATCTTTTAAAAGTTAATTGGGCTGGAGAAATGGCTCACTGGTTAAGAGCACTAGCTGCTCTTCCGGAGAACCTCGGTTCAATTCCTAGCACCCACAGGGCAGCTCACAGCTGTCTGTCACTCCAGTTCCAGAGATCAGACATTCTCTTAGACACGCAGGCAAAACACCCATATAAAATAAGTAGAACTTATTTTAAAATTAACTAATTATTTATTTATCTGTATTTGTAAAACCCATTCAAAGAGGTTGGATCTGGGCCAGTGAGAAGGGTGCTAATCATGCCAGCTGGGATGCAGGGTGCTGCCCTGTGCGCTTAGCTCTGGCTACTCTGTCGATGGCCTCCCTCAGAAGGGCTTAGTTGCAGTGTTGGCTTGGCCTTGCTGTTTGTATCCTTGTTACTGGCTGGTCTTTAGTCACAGGCATGGGTTCAGTTAGACAGGATGTGGTGGGCAAACTGAACCACCTTTAAAAAAGGAGAGATTTCTACAGGCTGGGGCAGTGCTCTGTGGCCTTAGGTGACAGGAAGGGGCTGGTTAGGCAGAAGGTGGTAGGTCCTCTAGATGCTCTGGAGCCACCAGTATGCCTGACCGGCCTACCTCAGGGAAGGTAGCACCCTGCTTGTTCTCCCTGGAGTGCTGTGTGAAAACATTGAAGGCCTCTGCAGATCTTGGGCTCCTTAGGGCGAGGGCTCTGGGTTGCTTCTCCAGAGAAGGGTGCGCGGAGTGTAGAGTGCTTGCATCTGTCTTGGTGCCCCTCTCCTACCGCCTACATCCTCTTGCTAGTTCTCTGCCTCCCTTCCTCTTCTCCCTCCTGGGAAAACCCAGGCTGGTGTCTGACCTCAGAGGAAGGGGTCTGGGTGGCTCCTCCCCTCCGGAGCTGGCTGTGGTGAGCCCCTGCTACCAGGTTGTGGGAGGGAGTATCTGTCCTGCCTAATAAACACCCCTAGCTGTTCCACCTTGCAACCACCACATCCTGGTGCTCAACAGACCCTCAAAGGCTGAATGAACCAGCAAGTCTAAACAGAGGGAGCAGGATCTGGAGAGTCACTCAAGCCCCCCCCCCCAAATCTCTCTGAGGAAGAACGAACTTAACCATAATTATTGTGAGGGCATGTGGTGATTTATTTTGAGAGCACGTAACATTATTTTGAGGGCGTGTGTGCAGGCCTGCATTGAACAGTTTGTGAATCCTGTGTTCCTTAGCACAAGTCCGAGTGCTTCAAACACAGACGTGGCTCTTTGGCTGGGGCATGATGGTACATGCATGTCACCCCAGCCCTCAGGAGGCTGAGGCAGGAGGATGAGTAGTTCACTTGAGGTCACCTGAACTCCACTCAGGTGAGACTCTACCTCCGAAAACAAACAAAAAGGAATGGAAAATAACTCCAGGCCTCCATAAACCTCTGGGCGAGCTCTAGGGTGAGGTGGAGGCTGAGGTGGCCTCCCGTCACCATCACGTGGCTCATGAGAAACTTGGAGAGTTGCCCTGTGGTCCAAGGGAGTCCCCAGCAGATAACAGGTCTCTTCCTCTTGCCTCCCCCACCCCCGCTCCCGAGGAAGTAGGGGCAAAGAGGTTAAGTGACTTGCCCAAGACACACTGTCAGTGTTGTCCCATGTCAGAGTTTGAAGCCTTAACCACAGGGTCACAAAGGTGTTACCCTTCCCTTCTGTCAGCTCACTCGTGTGGCGGGGCAGGTGAGATCAGTTTCCTGGACAGTGTGACAAATGCTTCCTTGCAGAGCCAGGGGCAGGGGAGAGCCTGATAGGTGTAAGTGAGCTAAAGATTATTCTTAGAAGTTCTGCTGAGGAGTGTGGCGCAGATACCCATCTTAGATGACCCCAGAGGTAAAGACTAAGATGGGGCTTTGGGTGTGGTCTGGATGTGTTGAGGGTGTGTCTCTCACTCAGGGTCTTGGCCAGGACATTTAAAAGTGGATACTTTTTTCCATTGTGAATGTTTTCCCCTCTAAGATGTAAAACTGTCTGAGAAATCGTTATGTTTGATTAGAGAGTTTGGGGACACCCTTTTCCCCTCAATCTGTATTCCAGGCCAGCATCTCGCTGTCCCTGTGTGTGTGAAAGAGGAGAACATCTTAGGGTATTTTCTGTTGCGATAACTCTATCCAGGGGTCTGCTGAGGGGCAGGCAGGAGAGGAGAGTTTGGGGGCTCATTTTCAGCCAAGGCTCAGAACAGTGCGGCTCATAACCCTGTTCAACAGTTACAGTGATGGGCCTGGGAGATGGCTCAGTGGGTAACAGTTCCTCTGGAAACCGGGGACTCTGAATACCCAACACCCACCTAGGAAGATGGGCATGGATGCGCGCGTCTGTGACGTCATCCCCGGGCGCCGGAGGCAGGTGGGTCCTGAGAGTGCACTGGCTGGACAGACTGTCCAAACCAATGAGATTCTAATTCAGCAGGGGACCTTTGTCACAAGGAGATGAGGTAAAAGGTGACAGAAGACGGAACTTGGTGTCCCGCTCAAGCACGCATGCAGGTGTGCAGACCACACGGTGCAACAACACGGGTGCTTGTGGGTTTGCTGGGCTTCGCCCTGGCCCTTGGATCCACCACGTGCACAGGCTCTAGGGCTTGCCTTCCTTTTCTCCCACCCTAATAATACCTACCCCGTGAAGTATACACTATCACTAGTGAAGTATACACTATCACTGTGTCACGCGGGGACACTGACCCAGAATCCAAGCATTCAGTTCTCCTAGGGGCTGCACAACAGAACTGGCCTTTAGCCTGGAGGCCGGGCTCCAGAGCCGTGACCGGTTGTTATCTCCACGCTGTGAATACCGCTTTGGGGCTCTGTTCCTGGCTTCTTCATCTTTTAGTTATGTGTTGTTGAGCAAGTTGCCTGACCCTCCTGATCTTCAGTTTTCTCTCCTGAAGAGGTCACCAGGGCTGTTGGGCCGCTAAGGTCAAACGAGGGGTGGGGAGGAGCCTGAGGAGGACTAGGGAGGGGTGGGGCGGAGCTTCAGGGTCTGGCGGTAGGGTCCAGGGTTTCAAGGATTTTCATTCCTGGCTACAGACCCCAGAGGCCTTAGAAACTTGAAACAGCAGAGAAGCCACAGCCAAGACTGTTGGCAGAAGGGCAGGAACCAAAGAGGGTGGACAAAGGTTCCTCTGTCAGCCACTCAGGGCCTATAGGGAGGCCCTGATGGAAGAGCCATGAGTGTTCCAAAGAACAGTCCTCCTGCCCAGGGGCAGGCTGGCACTACAGCCTGCCAGGGACTGCTCCTGGGCCAGGCTGGAAGATTCTTCCAGACTCTTCTTGAAGGGTTTGGGAAGTGGCTTCTTTCTCCCACTACCGCCATTTTATTTTAGACCCAACTAAAAATGGAAATGCAACTTCAAGATGGCAACTGCCAGGGGCCCTCGGCATACCAGGTCGCCTCCAGACCATCCTCCCTCCTCGTGCTTCAGCCTCAGGCTCAAGGATGACACTGGGCATCCCCAGGCTCTCTGCAGAGCCTGTCTCTCTAGCTCCCCGGCTAGTCTTCTGAACACCCATCATCCGGACACACCCATAGGGCTGCCTAGAGCCCAGAGATCCAGCCAGCCAGTGCACTGCAGAGCTCCTGGTACCTGCTCCCTGCAGCAGCCCCAGATGCAGCGGATAGAGGTAGAAAGCGAGGGACTCGCTCTCACAACCGGAGCAAGAGCAGGTATTTCTGTGACTGTGCTGCAGGTGTAGCTGGGCTGTCTGAGGACGGTTTGGCATCAGAGGATGCTCTTTGCGGATTAAAAGAGCATGGCTCTGTGAAAACGGTTGGGCAGTGTTTCCTCGTTATAGAAGTCTTTCCTTCATGGGCAGACACAAGCTGGTGAGTTCCATCTCCGCCACCACATTCCAACACAACAAATAAAAAGATACAAAGGAAAACACAAAGGGAAACTTCAAGAACAAACAAACTCTGACAAGAAAGAGTGGAAGGCTAAGGATTCAGTTGCAACATTGTAGCACATATAACAAGATTGTGTACAACAACACTGTTACATTAAGAGACTAGGCAGAGAACAAGTGCCCCTTCGTGTAACATCCTCACAGTAAGGAACTGGTAGCCAAGAGCGCACCCTCGGGGAACTGGTTATTGAAAAGCTGGTAAACCCAACAGTGAAATACTATGCAGCTATCTAGAAGGATGAGCTATGTGTCACTGTTTCCCAAGTCTACTGTTGGGTAAGGAAGGTACATGTATATTTTCTTCCGTGCAAAGTGGGAGAGAAATCAGGAAAATCCTTTGTAACTACTCAGAGGCTTCAGAAAGGCACCCGAATACCTAGTAGAAGGAGCAGGGTGTCCTGGGAGATGGACAGTGGGGTGGGAGGGGTAGAAGGGTGTCTCTTTATAGTTTGACATAGCCTGAACATCTCTAGATAGAGTTATATGTATCACCTAGTCAGAAGTGTAGTAACTCAAAACAGATCAAACTTGAGTCAGGAGCAGAGGGCCTCTCAGGAAACGTCAAGAGCAAATGTTCTGTTTTGAGCGTGTGCAGCAAACTTTTGGGCCTCTGTTATCTTCCTGGACAAGGCTGGGACTTTGAACCACCTCCTCTTGGTTCTTTCCCCTGTCCCAGGGGAAGAGTCCTTGTGGGGCTTATGTAGGAATCACTCCTCTGTCTAGTTCCGCATCCTCCAGGCAGCTGGGATGGGCATCTCGCAGCTTCCTGTGGGTCAAGCTGATGTTTCAGCACAGGTCTGCTGTCTCTTTCCCGAGGCAACCTGGAGACCCAAGCCCTTGGTGAAGTACTTTCAGGAGACCTATGGCTCTCCTTGGTGCTCACTTCCAACGGTGGTAGAAGTTTCTAGAGAAGTCAGTGACCCCGTGCTCAGTCCAGAAAGTGTCTTAGATGTCTTAATCCTTCTGGTCACTGCCAGGACTTTCCCAACCACCGTCCCCCACTTTGTCACCAAACAGTTTTTGTTGAGTAATGCCTCTTCTGAATAGGGCTGCAGGTCAGGGCAGAGCTCTTGCCGGGCGTGCAATAGGCCCTGGGGTCTGTCTCCAGCGTTTCGTAAGTCAGTGAATAAAAAACAAGCCTCAGCCTTTCTGTGAGGTCACCCAAAGCCCAGATGAGTTCCCATGGGCTCCTGCCGTGCTCAGCACAGGGGCTTCTCAGCACAGTTGCCAGGGGCTCAAACCTCCTAGAACGGAGCCAGAGCCGAGGCTGCTCCTGCCTGGTCTCTAGGTCTTGGCGCTTTGATCTTTATAGTCTATCCCTTAGTCCGCTGTCTCACTTCTTCCCCGAGTTTTCTCCATTACTACTTCTGCTCCTCCATCTTCCTGTCCCTACCGTGGTGTTGCCTGTCCACCTTCTGGCCCCAGACCTCTCTTAGCTACCTGGTGCCTCCTCCTGACTATGGTCTCCAGTTCCACCAGGCCTCACAGGGCAGCCTAAAGCAGGGAGGACTGGTCTTCCACTTCCCTGGAACCAAGGGCAGGCCAGCCTTGAGGACAGTGGTCAGTGCAGGCACCTGGTATAGGTGGGGGTACACTTATGGTTCTGCAAGCATCTGTCCTGAGTACCATGATGTGTTAGGGACGAGGGACTGTGTTTTCATGTTGCAGTGGGCCTGTGCAGAACTCAGCTGACTGTGTGGAGTTTGTGACTTTTCTAGAGGAGATTCACCCCACTTGAGCCAGATGAAGAGCCAGATGCAGCTTCCTCTTGCTCACCTAATGCCAGGGGGCTAACTGGACCCCTCACCATTATGTAGATGAATTAAGCTTCGGTTCAGAGAGGCCAAGGGGCCAGTTTGTGGGTCAGGTGGGAGAAAGCTGATTCTGAAGGGTGAGGATTTGGTGGCACCAGCTAGGCTGGTCGCAGGAGCCAGAGAGGCCATCTGTTCTCCTATGAGCCACAATTTCCTCATTACAACTAGAGCAGAGAGGCAAGTGGGAGCTATTTCTGTGCAGAGCCAACCACCATGAGGGATCCTGGGCATCTCCTGACCAGTGTGTGACTGCCTTGGTGAGCAGCTTTCTGAAGCTTAGCTTCCTTATCTCTCAGGTGTGGATCATAGCAATGTCAGGTTCCTGGGTTATCACTGGGACATGATGAGACAGCTTGGCTGGAAACTGAGGCTAGAGAGATGCAACCTGGGCACCATGAGAAGGAAAGACAGACACAGCGTGGGCACAGGAATAACAGGTGTAACTTGGGACTATCTGTGGCAAGCAGGGACACTCCGTGGAAGCCCCAAGCCTTGTTGAGTTTGTATGGTGAAACATATCAATAAACGAGGTGTGTAGGGACCACAGGGTTGGCCCAGGCCTGTTCCACACCAGAGCAGGGACTCAATAGTGTCCCTTGGGAATAGTCTAGAAATGTCTTCAGTTTTCTGTCACATATATCCTCATTGGACTGAACAGTTAACCTTCCCTGGTACACCCAGGGGAAATGGCTTGGCCAAGTTGCCGTTTGGAGCCCTATTACCAACTCTGCATGACCAGTCTCTCCTGAGATACCCCAGGCTGGGTGTGGCTAGGTCCCCAGGAACCCTGTCCCGTAGCCCAGCAGGAATCCGCCTCACTGTGGTTTGGACTGTTCGAGCCAGGACCATGTGACCTGGAAGCTGGCATCTCCTTCTCCCGCTCCCGCCCCCGCCAGGAGCCTGGGAGCAGTTCCAGTATCGTCTGGTCTGGTCTGTTTCCTTCTCAGCCAGCCTTGGCTTGAGGTCTGTTCCTTCCAGGTCCCTTCCTCCTTTCACTCTTACTTGTAATTTATGTTCCTTGGATACAAAGTTTCCCTTTGACCTCCCAGCTGCCTCTGGACCAAAGCAGCACCCAAGCAAACAAATGAATGGATAAACCCATCATACCCACCCGCCACCTCACCCTGCATCCTGAGGGCTCAGGGTGGACCAACTGGCGGGGGGGGGGGGGTTTAGGAAGGATGTCGAGAAAGCACTGGCTGAGGTCAAAGGGGGAAGCGGGTACTGCCAGGACAGGGAGGTGACCGTGCATTCTGGGCAGCTCCAGGGATCTGAACCAGGCCACTCAAGTTCAGTTAGTAAACAGAGAAGAGCTCCTCGTGACTCGGGAGTCTTACTAGAAGTTCTGCTGACTGGGGACTGTTCATCCAGCCTGGAGCAACTCTCTGCAAACTATTGGCCAAAGGGCTTGTGCGTTGGACTGACCTGTTACAAAGGTGGGGTGACCTGCAGGGACATTCTTCTTTCAGACACTGAATCCTGTGCCCTAAGATACCCTTCAGTTCTTGCAAGGGACAGGTGATGTAATGCTCTCTGTGTGTGAGGTTCATGAGGTCCTAAGTACACCCAGTCTACAGATGTGAGCCTGGGGTCCCATGACACAGAATCACAGTAACTGAAGGTCAGGTTACAGCTAGATAAGGTTTTGCACTGTGTGTGTGTGTGTGTGTGTGTGTGTGTGTGTGTGTGTGTGTGTGTGTGTGTGTGT
>JADRCC010578134.1:11735-29222 GCA_019843855.1 Hylomyscus alleni
TGTGTGTGTGTGTGTGTGTGTGTGTGTGTGTGTGTGTGTGTGTGTGTACTCTTTTTTGAGACTTAATCCTTCCCCAGAAGGTAAGGATTACAGGCTTGGACTACCAAGTATGGTTTATGAGGTGCTGCAGATAGGATCTGGGGATTCCTGCATGGCTGGCAAGCACCCTGACGGTCGAACTGCATCCCTAGCCCTGGCTCAGATTTACTGCCATCAATCACACGAGGCTAAACCTCGTGACATTGAGCCTGTTGACCCCCTTCTTCCCCAACACGAGGTGGCAGGCTTTCACCCCCAAATTCTCTGACAATGACTCTTAAGAGTCTTGAATTTTCTTTGGTCCTTTTGCCAGCATCTTGCCCTCTGATGGCGGCAGAGCAGGGCAAAGGAGCCACTTCCTTGGTCAGACCCCTTCCAGGTCAAAGCGTGGGCTTTGCCTCGGAAGAGGTAACAGTGTTGATGGGGTGGGCAGTGGCAGGACAGACTGCCCCATCCCTCCTCCCAGAGCCTGGGAACAGGGTAGGACCCTACACTCCACCGTCCTGGCAGCAGTGACAGCCCATTCATCACTGCCAGGGGGCCAAGGCCATGGAATTCTCACGGGTTGGACTGTAGCTGGGTGCCTGGGGCAGGTCAGAGCTCTGGCCCTCTCAAGCTCCCCTGGACTGTCTTAAGTTCCTGCAGTCCCCTGTTTGCCTTGGAGTGTGTCTGGTGACAGTTTTGTGAAGAGATGGGTAAGTTGAGGGGGTCACGGGAAGTTCCTGAGGTGCTGGAGGCCTGCCGAGATGGTAGATAGACCAAGGCCAGTCTGGGGACAGGACAGCAACCAACAGATGAGCCACAGGACATGGCTAATGGATGAGAGGATCCCCGCAGGTGTCAGACAGGGAAGAGAGAAGGATGAAAACCAGTGCAGGTTAACTTTGTCAACCTGGATCAGACTTTGGGGAACCTAGTAACAGGTGGTTTATCCCCAGTGTATTTAAGCCCAGTGTAATTGTGGGGAGAGGGAGAGAGTTTCCTGGTGTAATGCAGTCCCCAGTGCACAAGGAAGCATAATTGCATTGAAACTCAACCCAGGGTAGTATCATTTTTTCCAAGTAGATGGGTTTTAGAAATAAGCTTCCTGTACTAGTTTAAGGGCCTAAGGGTAGCCTGGTGCAATATTTTCCTAGAAAAGGTGGATACACACCTTTTTTTTCCTGGGAAACTGGCGGATGCAAACAGAGGTGCTGGACCCACACCTGCCTCCGGTCCTTTGCACTTCCTGTTCCCACTTCCCAGAGTGCACTGCTATCCCTGAGCAGTGGCTTCCTATCCCTGAGCATATGTCTCCACACAAGCATTAGCTCCTCAGAGCAGTATCCCTGGACCTGCTGCTGCCTGAGGCAGCATTAGACCCTGCGTTCCTGCGGCTGCTGCTCCTACTTGAAGACGCAGCGTGTCCGTGGTGCTGCTTGAGGTCAGGCGTGCTTCTGAAACATTCGGTACAACCTCATCCTTGGACATCCTGAGGGCCAGGAGCTTCCATCCCGAGGCACAGAGCGACTTGGGGCTTGCCCCGGTGACACAGCAGAACTGGGCCTCTGAGGTGTTTACTCTGCCTTGCGTTGTCTCAGGTGTCTGTCACCCAACACCCCTCTTCCACGGGTAGCCAGCCACGTTCTGTTTTGTGCTTTGCTGTATTATCCCAGCATCCGGGTTTGGCCTGACCCACACGTGCGTGGTTAGAGGAGGGAGCAGAGAATTTGGGAAGGTGGATGGTTGTCCCTCAGAGCCTAGTCCAAGGTCAAGGTCACCTGGCTGGAAGTGTCTCCATCTCTTGGAGGCTTGACCTATCTGGGTGAGGCTCCTCCTGGCCCCCAGGAGGACCTCTGTCTCCTGACCCATCCCTGGCAAAGGTGCCAAATGGAGCTTTGCCCTTTACCACCATCATCCTTCCAAGTCCACTTCTTGTTACAGAGGAGCCAGGGGTCTCCAGAGCACCGTGGGTGGTGGTCACTGTTGAACAGCTAACAAGGACCCCCAGTGTGTGCTTTGACCAGACCGACTGCTCAGGCAGCTGGCAAGGACTGGGGGCGGGTGGTCGTGGACCCTGGACCCCAAAGCACTGAGCTCCCAAGGAGCCGGCTGGAAATGTACGGCCGCTGACCCATGGGTGACACCCCTTTGCTATCAAAGCTTCACAATGCTGGGTCAGGGAAGTTCCTCTATCCTGTCCACAGCCCAGTGATAGAGGTGGATAGCCCAAGGCCCAGAGACGTGAGGCAACTGTTCGCTATCACACAGCCCACCCAGAAGGGCTGGCTCTGAAATGCTTCAGATTCCTGCGAAACTCAGAGGAGGAGCCAACCACAGGGTGGGAGCACCCATTCTGCCCACTCACCCATGGCCGGCGGATCCAAGAGAGGTCAGCTTGTGTGAGTCTCGGTTTTTCAACTGTGAAGTAGGGCTGAGGAGCTCGTGGTGTCCCCGGAGAGCCACAGAGGCTGGCTGCTCTGCTGAGCCACCGCCCGGGTGCTTTCCTTAAGCAAGAGTGTATCTGAAAGGGGAAACGGAGTCTTAGGTTCAGGATGGGTTGCCTGGGTAGCCTCCTCTTGTCCCCATGGAGGGCCGACTAGCAGCACAGTGGCCGGTTCTGTGGTCTGTGTGCTGAGTTCCTACTGTACACTCTCACGGGTGTTTCCTGCCCTGCCCGTGGGTACCCTCAGAGGGATGGGGACACGGACCCCATTTACACGGTCAGCTCAGAGAACAGAGGTGGTTAGTCCACTTGAGACCTATAGAGAGCCTCTGGCCAGCTCCCAGTTACAGACTCCTGCCTGTTCCTGCAGGTAGGAATGCCCATTCTCGTTGGCCAGAGCCCAGTGTGGCACTTGGCAAATTCATTTTGAACGTCACTGACCCAAAGACATTGTGGCTTCAGAGGATTCCCCAAGGATCCCCCTCTCTGCACACCCTTATTTCTTGAGTTTTTATTATTATTTATTTTCCAAGTGATTAACTCTGAGTTCAGAGAGGCAAAGTAACTTGCCTAGGATCACACAGCGGAGAGTAACAGCATGCTGTCTTTTCAGGAGCCATACCACTAAGCTGGGAAGAGACACTTGGCCCAAATATAGTACCGAGCTGGACAACAGCCTATGAAATCATTGAGACTCCAAGGAGCCAGGCATATTTGCGGGTTTTTAAAAATCATTTATTTATTTTTTGAGCCAGTGTCTTGCTAGGCAGCCTATACTCTACCACACCCAGCTAAGTTATTTCTAAGGACATTTCCCAAGTGAGGTCAAGGATGGAAAATCCTACACACCAACTGCAGCTGGAAAGTGGCCACAGGCATGGCCACCATCCCGCAGCCTGGGCCACATGCTCACAGTGCCTCTCAGTGGCCCAGTACATAGTAGGCATATAATAAATGGGCCTAGCAGGGCCATTGCTATTCGTATTGAATCTTGGTGTCCTGGGCACCAACGTCTCTCTCCAGAGGGAGGTACAGGGTTCTCGCACACACCCGAGTGGGCTCCAATGGGAACTAAGGAAGAGCCCAACCTGGAGTCCCACCCTCCTGTCTCCTGAGGGTGGGTGTGGAAACAGCTTCTGTTAGCTGCCCTCTCCAGCCTATCCCTGGTGTGGGTTGTCTCTCTTGCAGAAGGCCTGGATTTTAGCAAACCCAGGGCTACAGAAGCCCCTCCCCAGAGACACCGAGGTCCCCTCGGCTTTTAACAGTACATCTAGCGTAGGCTGTAGGCTGTATCCTAGGGTAGGAGAGGCCAATGCCATCATGAACAGCCCCCACGCTTTCCAGTAACCCCGTGGGAGCATGGGAAGGCTCTTCTTCAGATGGAGGAGCGGGGAAGATGTCTCACTAGGTCATCCTTGGCTAGTCTAGAACTCACTGTATAGCCCCAGGTTGACCTTGAACACGTGATGATCTTCCTGCGTCGGCCTCTTGGGCAGGGATTACACCTGTGCACCCCCATGCCTAGCAGGAAAAACTCTTGAGGATTACTTCTGGGACACCCTGAGGGTATGTCAGAACGGCAGTGGGTCAAAGACCCCGCACTCTAAGAAAGGCTACTGGGCTCCTAGAGTGAGTCACAGATAGTCTAGGAGGAGAAGCAGGCAGTGGTGTGTGTGTGTTTGAGGACCCTCCCTTCATTTGTGTCCCCACCAGACACCAGAGGTGTCCTGGGGTCTGCCACCCTCTGGGTGTGGGAGCTCCTTAACTTCTGCCAATCCTCCCAGAGTCCAGACATCGTACCCTCCAAGCAGAGAGCACATGGGACCAGTGTTCTGGTGACTCAGAGGGAGCTAGGCTCGGGGGCGTGGGACCAGGGAGGAAATTCTCTCCCCGACTGAGAGCTAATTCTGTCTGGGGCTGGGAGCCAGGGCTGCAGCTGGAACATCTGTGTGGTTTCCAGACACCTGGGGCTCCATGGACCGTAGCCCCTACGTGATTCTAGAACCATCATCCACTAGAACTGGACGGCCCCATCTCTGCTCTAAATGAATGGCACCAACCCTCAAATTCCTCCCAGTCTGGAGTTGTTCTCTGGGAGCCTGGGAAGGGAATTCTGGGTGAGCCCGTGCCGATCCCGTGACCTCTCTGAACCTGTGTGTACAGATCTATGATACAGGGACAAGGTATCCTTCTAAAGCATAATGTGTGTGAGCTCCCGGGCCCTAGGCTCTGGGGAACATGGAGCCCAGGATGGTCCAACTCTCCTTGTTCTTTGGCTTACAGAGGGCCACTCATCCTCTCTAGCCCTCAGTTTCCAGCCCAGGACACCCTCTGAGGGACTTCTCAGTTCTAAAGGCTCTCTGGAGGCTGAGAGAACTACAAAAGTGGCTGAGCTATCACCCAGCTGGGCTGTCAGCTGGAGGGGTAGGAGAAGGGGACAGGAGCCAGATCAAACAAACAGGCCATTTGGAGGTGGGGAGGGGTTTTAAGTTTCCTCATGTGCTCCTACCATTATGGCCACGCCCACTGCCCTGATAAGACCCTTGTGATTGTTCTGAGGCTGCTGGACAGGCCGGTATCTACTGGCCTGCATCTACTGGTGTGAGGAGAGAGAGAGAGAGAAAGAGAGAGAGAAGCAGCTGCCGGGAGGACCAGGTGCTTGTAAAGGTGAGAGATGTAGGTGAAGGGCCATGGCTGGGACAGGGAGGAGGGTTGCAGAGAAAGAGACAAAAAGAGGCAGAGAGAGGGAGTGAGGTCCAGAAGCCAGCGGAAGGGACAGGCAGGGAATAGGACCCCATGTGGCCCAGGGGTACAGAAGGGACAGAAGCAGAGCTGAAGACAGACAGACATCTGCTGCTCAGATGTCTCTTGCACCATCCTCTGCCCATGGGGGTGGGGGGCACAGGCCAATGAGGGGCAGCGGCAGAGGCAGATCCTTGTCTTCACAGGCAGCACAGGTTTGTACTGCCTCTCACCAGGTAAGATGCGGGTGACCGTGGGTAAGTTTCCGGCCCCAGCCTCAGGTGCCTCTCCATTGAGGTGGGGACCAGGTGGGGACCATTACATGGGTTAAGGATGGAAAAGGCGTGTCTCATCTGCCTATGGCTAGGACTATGCCAGAGTTTACACCAGTTTTGGGGAGCTGCCCCCACCATGCATCTTTGAAAGATGGGGGACAAATGAGCCCACTCCAGAGGGCATGCCTGTAATGGGTGATCAGAGGTGTCGCTCACACAGCCACTCACTAGAGGCAGAGTGACCGGAGGGAACCCCAGGACTGAACAGCATCCATCTTGTGGGGTTCTAGGAGGTTCCCCTAAGGCAAAAGACAATGGGTAGGTGCTGGGTGAAGGCACCTGCCTGCCACCTGTCCATTTCCTCCTAAGGCCAAGAGGCCAGTGTGATGCAACTCTGTTAGCTGAGCTTGCTGTGTGAGCCTAGGCACATGACTTAGTTTCTCCCGAACCTCAGTCGCCTCTTTGTAACAGTGTGTGGGACAGTGGCCAGAATGTAGCAAGAATGCACACGTGTTAGCGTAATGAGGAAGAAGGTGATGACATGTGCCTTAGGGCTTTGTTCTCTGTGGCTGGTAAAACCAGATGTGGGATCTGCCCCGGGTGTCCTTGGTCCTGCAAGTGTTGGCTTGCTGAAGACCTTCTGATGTGGGGACCCTGACCAGCGACCTTCCGCTGAACTGCCTCTATTCCTTACCTCGGGTCACCCCAGCCTGGCAGAGAAGGCTGTTGGGTATGGCCCTGAGGGGGCTGCTAGCATAGCTTGGTTGTGGAGTCGGTGACGCGGGTGTCATTGTCACCCAGGTGTGAACCCTAGGCAGGGGTTTAGGGTGTTTATTTGCTTTTATGAGGATTTTGTTTGTTTGTTTAGTTTTCCCTCAAGAAAGAGATGAGGAAGGCAATAGCCAGCTGCCTTCATACCCATGCCTGTTGCCTGCCGCCTTGGGCTCTCGTCTTGGTCTTCTTCGGGGCTCTGGGCCTGGCTTGCTTGGAGTGCTCCTCCCCGAGTGCTCCTCAAGTGCTCCTTCCAGAGTCCTCCTCTTCCAAGTGCTCCCCTGAGGGTTCATCTTTGAGTGTCCTTCCTTGAGTTCTCTTCCCTGAGTGTTTATCCCCGGGTACTCCTCCCTGAGTGCTCTTTCTTGAATTCTCCGTCCTGACTGTCCCTCCCCACGTTCCTCCCACGTAGCTGCTCCAGGGTGGGTCTGTAGGTCACAGGGTCCCTGCTGTGCACTGCTTCTCTGCATGAATTTCCCATGTATGTCCCTGCTCTGTGGGGCTCTGTGTGCAACAGCTCCTGACAAGTGGCTTAATATCCCAGGGTGGGGACCTGGCCCCTCTTTATCCCTCCCCCCTCTCCCATGATGAACATTCAAGAGCTCCAGCACCCAGCCTTTGGCAGAAGCACCTATGTCCCACCTGTGTCCTCAGAACCTTGACTATTTTTTTGTTTTGTTTTGTTTTTTTTCGAGACAGGGTTTCTCTGTGTAGCTCTGGCTGTCCTGGAACTCACTCTGTAGACCAGGCTGGCCTCGAACTCAGAAATCCGCCTGCCTCTGCCTCCCGAGTGCTGAGATTAAAGGCGTGCACCACCATGCCCGGCGAACCTTGACTATTTTTAAGCGCTAGTCTCTCCATGGGCTCTTTCTTACTCCCAGCACCTAGGACCTGGGGCTCTGTGGGAGGATTAACAGGTGGGGAGCACCTGGGATGCTGGCTGCAGGAAGGGCAAGGGGTGGACATATGCAATCTTCTGGGGGCATGGAGAGTGGCCTGCCTGGTTCCCACAGTGTGGTATGTCGCACTCTGTGGGTGTGACTGAGCCCAGATCACCCTTTGGATGATGCCACACCTGGCCTCCTCTGGCTCCCAGCCCTTCTGCCCCACTCCCCTACCCAGCTTTCCCAGACTGACTGGCCGTCATCCCTGGCTTGTAGAGATCCTCCTCACTCACTCAAGCATTTGCTTGTGAGGAAGACATGCTCCCCCGTAGTGCAAGTGGACTCTGTGTGTGTGCCAGGCTGTGGAGGGCTGCCTGGCCACTCTTCCAGGAGCGACTAGACTCCCGAGGTCTCTCCAGTTCCAGAGAGCTCACCACAGCGTGCCTGTTCCTTGCTCATCAACTTGCATGTGTATGGTTTAGGAACGTCACCTGTTCCCATCCAGTGGCTCTTTCCGAGGGTTGCCGTCTCCCCTTGGATTGTCCCGGGGTTCCATGGTCATTCCAGATGGCTGTTCCTCTTTGGTACTTCTGATTATGCATGAAGGCACATGGGTCACTTCCTACCACCGGGAATTTCCCACTGCTAGAAGCAACTTGAAAAGGGTCTGCTTCAGCTCATGCTTTGGAGTGGGGGGGGGGATATAGTCCTTGTGAGCAGGGAAAGCGTGGTATCCGGGGTTTCCTTGGAAGTGGTGGAGGCTTGAGGCAAAACCCGGGTGATGTGTTAGTTCGGCGGGACGCGTCAGAACATACCACACTATAGGCCCAGACAGATACACGTGTAAGGGGGTTAATGGGGGGGGGGAAGTGGCGCAGAAAGAGAAGAGGGGGAGAGAGAGAGAGAGATGGAAGAATGTTCCCCGAATATATATATGGGTTGTGACGTAGCAGCACAGGTAAAGGTGGGAGATGAGCCCAATGGATTCTGGGAATATGGTGGCTGTTGCCCTGGCAACAGGTCTGTGGACCCGCCCATGCATCACCACAGGCTTTGGATGTCCTGATGCTAACACCGGGCCCATAGAACCTTTCATAGAACCTTTCAGTTCTCAACATATATCCCGGGAAAGGATCCAAATTAAAAAACGAGACACCAGCTGGGCGGTGGTGGTGCATGCCTTTAATCCCAGCACTTGGGAGGCAGAAGCAGGCAGATTTCTGAGTTCGAGGCCAGCCTGGTCTACATAGTGAATTCCAGGGCTATACAGAGAAACCCTGTCTTGAAAAACAAAACAAAACAAAAAAAGACGCCTCACGCCAGGCACAGGCAGGCAACCACATGGACATCCCTGGAGCCTCTGGGCCTCATCTTTAAAGTGGGAGCAGACAGGTCGGGTGGTGGTGGCACACGCCTTTAATCCCAGCACTTGGGAGGCAGAGACAGGCGGATTTCTGAGTTCGAGGCCAGCCTGGTCTACAGAGTGAGTACCAGGACAGCCAAGGCTAGACAGAGAAACCCTGTCTCGAAAATCAAAAAAAAAAAAAAAAAAAAAAAAAAAAAAAAAACAAAAAAAAAAAAAAAAAAAGTGGGAGCAGACAGCACTGCCGACTGGCTAGACACACACATAGAAATGTAATGGGTACATTTACTGAGTACCTACCATGTGCTGGGCCAGAGCAGGGCTGTTGGAGAAGGAGCCGAGGTTAGGCAGTGGACCTTGGGTGAGCAGCGCTAGGGCACAATCAGTAACAGGAAGGTGCTGAGGACAATCCTTCAATTGAGACCTCCTTCTCAGGTGACTAGTTCTCAGTTAAAGTTTAGGTGGGGCGCCCCCACCCCCATGGCCCACCCCCACCCTGAGGCTGAACCTCAGATCATCACTAACAGGATTGAGCAACGAGGCTATGAGAGTTCTCCGGCTTGTGGATAAGAGGCCAGCAAGGATGCTGACATGTGGTACCAATGCGTTATTACTGCGTTTCCGTCAACTAGGCCAACCTAAAGAGCCTCCAGGGCGCCGGCTCATCCACCTGATTGCTCACTCCCAGCCATCCATTCTCTAGAAGAGGCAGCTTCTACATCAGAGCTGTGTGCGATGCACCATGGGAGAAGTGGGAGCGCTTCATGGGATATCCTCGGGCTGCGAGGCCGGAACTGTCTTAAATAGATGTAAAAAAAAAAAAATGGGGCTAGAAGCAATGGATGCCTGGATTTGTTTGCTCTAGGAATTCAAGGCTGTGATGCGGAATCCACCGCTCCAAGGTCACGGTGCCAAGAGGACGTTCCCATGCATCCGTGAGATAGATGTCTGATCGCATTAGGAAGACAGAATAGATCAGAAGGGATCACTGGTTGGTGTCCAGTGTTGTCGGACTGACCTGAGGGGGCAAAACAGAACCAGACCCCATTGTTCTCAGGGAATCCGCTGTCTGCACATTTCTATAGGGCAGCCGTAGTCCTCTGATTCTATGGGACAATAGGCCCCGCCCATGTGAACAGGCTACCGTGCCAAGTCCTGACGTTTATCTCCTAAGGGTGAAAACAATAGGAAATTGTTTCCTCGAAACTCTGGGGGTCAGAAGCCGTGGTCCAAGGGGTCAGATGCGATGCACCCAGGGAGTCTCCTCCTCCTCCTCCTCCTCCTCCTCCTCCTCCTCCTCCTCCTCCTCAGGTGGCTCCAGGTGGCCATGTGACCTCACCTTCTAGGGTCAAGTTTCTCTGTCGCTTCTTTCTCTCTGTCTCTTTGTGTCTGACTGTTTTTCCCTTCCCCCTCCCCCTCTCTGTGTGTCCGTCTTATCTGTCCTTGTTTTTCCCTTCCCTTCTCTCCCTCTCCTCCTCTCCCTCCCTCTCTCCATCTCTCTCTCTCCCTCCCCCTCTTTGTGTGTCGTCTTATCTCTGTCCTTGTTTTTCCCTTCCCCTCTCTCCCTGCCTCTCTCCCTCTCCTCCTCTCCCTCCCTCTGTCTCCCTCTCTGTTTCCCTCTCTCCCCCTCCCCTCTCCCTTCCCATCTCTCCCTCTCTCCCTTTGCCTCCCTCTCTCATTTCTCTCTCTTCCTCTCCCCTTCTCCCTGTCTCCCTCTCCCTCTCTCTGCCTTTGTTTTCTTCCTTTCCCCCCTCCCCCAGCTCCTCCCCCTCTTCCTCTCTGACAAGCTCTGCCCTGCAGCTCCGGCCAGCTCTGCCTGTGAGGATCACAGGCTTAGGCCACCTACCTTCTCTTTTTTCTGTCACCTCATTTAGGACCCATTCTAATGAGGACAGTCTTACCTAATTACATAAGGTAATTAGGTAATTACTTTGCAAAGACCAACCCCCTCCCCCCATTAGCTCCAATTCGCAGACCCCAGGGGACACCCTTCTCTGAGAGAGCGGGCATCATTGCACCCACTGTTGGGGAAGAGCATCTATAAGGATGCTCGAACCTGCTCTGCAGGGATGCCTTTGAACCTGGAGAGGAGATGTTGCTTTGCATCATGGTGGCTGCTGCCAGGACTGGCTTTGGTCCAAAAAGACGTTCCATACCCAACTTCTCACCAGGTCCCCTGTCACACCTGGAGGCCTCTGGCCTCCGGGGCCTTGGCTTGGTTTTTCTAGGTCTCCTCCATTACACTCACTGGAACTGAACTAGAGGGAGCCGTGGTCAGATGCATGCAGGGTATCTGGGGCCTCAGAGAGGTCTAGGGAATGCTGCTCTGTCCCTGCTGTAGCAGCTGTTTGGCCTTAGCAGGTCCAGGTCCTGATAATCCCCAGCAGGAGTGGGTCTTGCCATCTTCCCATCTCCCTGAATGTACCACTGAGGCCCAGGAAGGGGCGTTGACTTCAGAGACCTCCCACATGGACCCCCTCAGCGGCACCCTCTCTCTTGTGTCTGTGTCTCTTCCTAGAGATCCACAGGACTGTCCCAGGGAAAGGACAAGGCAGGCCTAAGGTTTTGTGGAGCAGGCAGGCCACTGTAGGCTCCTGTGTTAGATGGGTGGGAGCTTGGATGCTCTGGCAACCTTGGGCAGGCAGGATAATTCTTGTCTCTGGGCTTTGAGGGGAACTGAGGACAGGAGAGGCAGGCCGACAGACTGGCTTCATCTTCGACCCCATGTGTGTTCCTGACCTCGGCCAGATGGTTCTGGAAACTAGGGAGGGTGAGCTCCTTGGCTGGGAGGGGCAGGGCTCATAAAAGTGGGACAAGAGGAAGTGTCTTAGTCACAGATCTTTGTGAAGAGACACCATGACCATGGCAACTCTTATAAAAGAACATTTAATTGGACGCTCGATTACGGTTTCAAAGGGTCAGTCCATTATCATCATAACAGGGAGCTTGGCAGCAACGCAGTTAGGTGCTGGAACAGTAACTGAGAGACACATCTCGGGCACAGAGACTCTGGGCTTGATATGGGCTTCTGAAACCCCAAAGCCCACTGACAAGGAACACACACTCTCCAACAAGGCCACACCTCTTAATCCTTTGAAATAGTGTCATTCCCCGGGTGACTAAGCTTTCAAATCTATGAGCCCATGGAAGCTATTATTGAAACCACCACAAGGAGGATGTCTTGTTAGAGGGGAGGGTACCCTGGGGCACCAGGAAGGGTGTGGCAGACTCAGAATAGTGTGTTCTGTGTTCCACAACCGAGGGTGGAGGTTGGAGTGATCTGGGCAGGAAGCAGTCACTGGCTGAGCACGATGTGAGCTGGGCTCCCTCAGAGTGGACAGCCGTATTGTCCCTGAGGATGGCGGAGCCTGGCAGGTAATGAGGGTAAATGGGGGTTAGCCCAGCGTCTGGGTGAACTGTGTAACTCAGCCATCATCTATCGCGAGGAACTGAAACCGGTACAGAGTAGGGTTAGATACACGAGGACCCGCCGTGGCAAGTGCGGAAAGCTGGAGAGCCACGGAGGTAAGGCAGTCACTGCCGGGATCTGCAAACGTGACCTCAAGCTCCCTTGTGGCCACACGAAAAGGGGGAGAGGTGATGAATTCAGATCACAGGTGATCGAGATAGAGGAAGTAGCAGTTCCTCCAGGGGAAGCCGTGTTGCTATTAACCACTATTTCCTCAAGGGTTTTTCCCCACGGGCGCCTTCTAGTGCCGAAGCTTCACGGGGATGGCTTTCACAGATTGCCCACCTTAAGGGGACAATGAAGGGACCCTTGGGAAGGAGGCCCAGAGAGGACAACATGTGTGGGGGTCAGGACAGGGGAGGGTTGAGCTCTCAGGATGCAAGCTTAGAGGCTTGGAGCGGTTGGACTGGGGACTGCCCACTCTTCAGAGGAGTAGGGGTGCATGAGCCTTTCCTTTGAGTCCTGGGGAATCAGACCCCACTCACACTTCCCAGCTGTGTGGCTCCAGGAAAGAGGCTTCACCTCTCTGAACCCGTTTTCTCATTCGCCAATCAGAGTTTTCCCTGTGGGGCCATCTGAACATTACAGAGGCACGTCTAGCATGGAGCCAGCACTCTGGACTGGGTTAGCTACCTATGTAGACATGGGATACATAGAGGGTCCCATGTTTTTATTCCATGAGCATCCTGGTGATAGTGCGTGTGAGGAACGGGAGGGACAGGAATATTATCTCTCCTTGGAGTTGGCAGAGGCCAGGCATCCATTGTGATCACACAGTGTTCACAGCAGCAGGAGGGAAGTGCTTGTCATGATCGACAGAACCTGGGAGTCAGGAGTGGCCAGCCCCGCGCCCATGTCCCGGCCCTGAACCCCAGCAGGAGGCACATGGACTGGAACATGCCATCCCTCAGGCCTCCCTGGCTGGCCTTTCCCCATCTGCCTTGACACAGGCCACTGGAGGGTTAGGAAGGTCGATCACAACAGTGCGCCAGGCCAGTTCCGAGCATAGCCAGCCCTCCTTTTGGATGGATCTGACCAGCCATAGATGAGGAGAATTTTGGGAAACTGGTTGTGATGGTAGCCACCCGTGATCCCGGCACTCAGGGGCAGAGGATCACTAGTTTGAAGACCACCCAACATACAAAAATAAGATTTCCTCTCTCTCAAAACAAACAAACAAACAAACAAACAAACACCAAGTAGAAGAGACAAGCAAGTTTTTTTTTAAAAAAGGGAGAGAGAGAGAGAGAGAGAGAGAGAGAGAGAGAGAGAACCTATTTGGGCTGAAACTACTTGTGCTCTGAGCACATGTGGCCTTTTCTTGTCATTTCTTGTCACAACATTCTGCTGTACAAAGACTATGTGCACAGCGTGTCCATGACATTAGACACTAAACTGAATCCCCAAGAAAGTGAAAGTATCCCGCAGGTGGTTTTATTATGCAAATACTACACTGTTTTAGAAATGGATGCTAGGATTTGGGTATTCAAGAGGTGTGTGGGAGCCAGTCTCTACCTCACATTGGATGTTAGTCTTTGCGACCTCTTACAGGACCTGGCACCCCTTTCCCTTCACATCCCCTTATAGACAAGGCAGCTGAGGTGACTCCTTCTAGGTCCCCCGGAACAGAGAGGCTTCCCCCCACCTCCCTGGAGGGCTGGGGCCAGGGAAGCAAAGGCTACACCATCAGAGGAACCTACTCTGCTGGCCCTGGCTCACCCTCTGACTCCAGCTACTCCCAGGCCAGCCTACAAACCAGACATGACATCATCTGGGTCATCTTCCTACGGCCAGCAGTGAGCCCTGAATCCCCTGTGCCACGCTGGGGGCTGATGGGTTGAGCTCCCTCCCTCCCTCCTCTCTCAGCCTTCACATTCTGGTTCCTGCTTGGCCTTTACCAACTCAGAGGTCCTTTGTCCCAGAAAACTGGATGCCAGCCCTTCTTACTTCTTGGGCTATCTGGGGCTCAACCTGCCTTAGCACTACCTCTCAGTCTATGCATGTGAGTCCACCGTGGGGAGAGACCCTAAGGAAAATTGTTTTCTATCTCCTGTGCCTGGGACTATGGACACACACACACACACACACACACACACACACACACACACACACACACTGTCCTCTAGTTCCATGGCGTGGCAGTTAAGCTCTGGGCTTTGCCAGCTTCAAATGGCTTTCTCGCCCATCTGTGAGCTTGGTCAGAGCCTTCTGCTCCCCAAGCCATGTGGCAACCCTTGCAGGGTTAAAGGGGGCCCCAGAGAAGCTGGGGAGATGGCTTGCTCAGTGCAGAGCTTGCTCTACCATCATGAGGACTGCATCAGTCCCCAGAACAGCAACAAAGAGATAAGAGATCCAGGAAGATGTCTATGTCTTCCATATGAAGCTTACATGCATGCTCACGCACATACATACACACTTGCTTACATACTTGCTTATACACATGCTTATAAGCACATGTACTACATACATGCTTACATGCATACACACATTCATACACACTTGCTCAGACATGCTTATACACATGCATACACATGTATGTACACACATGTTCATACAGATATACATGCATACCTACTTACATATATGCTTACACACATGCATACACACATTCATGCACACTTGCTCAAGACATGCTTACACACATGTGTACACATAGATGTATACACATGCTCACACAGGTGTATATGCATGCATACACACTTGCTTACACACATGCTTACACAATGCATACACACATGTGTACACACTTGCTCACAGACATATGCTTACACACATATGTACACACGTATGCATGCACATGCTTACACAGGTATGTACACATACATATATGCTTGCTTACACACATGCTTACACACATGCTCACCCATCCATGCACACATATGAACACACACTCAGTGGGGCCTTTGTGAGCTTCCATGCACCCACACTTTGCAGGCTGGGAGCCTATTCTAAGGGCTCAGCCCAGCCTCTGAACACATAAGAGTTGAAAAATGGCACCTCATATTGCCACGGACAGTAAGTCTCCCCCAATACCAGGGCATCTCTCTTTCTCTCCCTCTTTCCTTCCTTCTCTCTCACCCTCTCTGTACCCCTACCCCCCCGGCACTAGGGATGTGAATTTGAAGGTGCCACATGAGCACCTTTACACATTTACTGTCCTGTATCTCTGCTCTGTCCATTCTACCCTCCTCATCCCTTGGATACCCTTGGACTAGGCTCCCAGTCTGCCAAGTGTGGGCGTGTACAAGCTCACATCTGCATCCCTTGATCTCATAGCCTCAAGGGAAAAGTGGCTTTCACTTAACAAAAGTGCTTTCCTGTAATGAGAGGTGAGCCCAGGCCACAGAGGAGAAGCCCTGAATGCAAGGCGGCGGCTGGCTGGCGGAGGCGGCGGCTGGCAGTCCCACCGGGGTTAATACTAAGGGTTTCACTCCTAAGTATTGCTGGCTCTTTGTGTGCATTTGTGCCAAGCTAAGCATCCTGTGTCCTGATGTCCATCGCTCTCTAACGCACAAACACGTTCTGGGATCTGAATGTGCCTGTTTTATCAGTGGGGAGCCTGAAGCTCAGAGAGAAGTCATATACCCCGGAAGTGCACAGCTTGGAGGTGACAGAGCTGAACCCAGCACCCAACCACTGCCTGAGGCACCTGCAAGTTCATAAACTCTCAAGACGTAGCATGGAAACCCAGCAGGATTGCTATGGGGACCAAATCAGGACTAGCTTGGCAGTCTGCCTTGCAAACGCTTGGGGTCTGTGTGGGTCACTCTCCTCACACAAGGTCACCGGGACAGGGAGGTTTGTATCTAACACATGGTGATGAGCAGGCTCAAAGAGGCTTTCTAAGCCTCAGTTTTCACACGTTTTGCCTCAAACACTCATCATCCCCCTGCCTCAGCCTCCCCAAGAGCCAGAATTATAAACATGAGCCATTTTATTCTCCACATTTCTATTTTTCCAAGCATGTATGTATGTATGTGTGTGTATGTATGTTTGTATGTATGTATGTATTTGTTTAGCACATGTGTGCATGCATGAATATACCATGTTCATGTATGGAGGTTAGAGGACAAACCTGAAGACTCACTTCCCTTCCACCATGTTTGTTCCTGGGACTGAACTCAGGTTGCCAGCCTTGGCAGCCAGTGTCTTTACCCGCTGAGCCATCTCACCGGCCCAGTTTCCATACTTCATAAGCGAGGACAGCAATGCCTGCCGGGAAGAAGCCCTGGGAAGACTAGATGGCATGGAGGGATGTGTCGTAGGTGCCCGGCAGGTGCTGGAGCAACCATTCCACCTTCTCTCCTCCCACTGCCTGGTGGGTTAGTGTTGGCAAGTGTCCACTGAGCGCCCCCCCTCCCTAATCTGCACAGTATCTGCACTGCATCCTTGGCCTTCAGCCTCCTATGCCAGTGCCACGAATCTGGGTGGAGTCAGTTGGTTCTGGATTCAAAGCCCCACCCCCCAGCCCCCAGCAGGGAAACTTTGATTGAGTGCCTCTTACTTCTCTGAGTTCTGTTTCCTCCTCGTGGGGCTCTGAGTTCACCTCCTGCCTTGTCTTCCCTCCCTGCAGGTATTTCCAGCCGGGCACAGTGACCGACCGGCTGAGACCACACATTGGAGTTCTGCCCTGCAACGGTGAACACTGAAGCTCCCCAAAGGTAGGGACTTATGTCTCCGAAGAGTACGAGTGGCCATCAGTGGGGCGGGATCAGGAGAGTATGTTTGGGTGGTGGTCCCTGGGGCTTTGGACATGTGAGTGCTACCCCAGTCGCCACAACAGGCTCCCTTCTCCATTGCATGTTGCGCTGGTGGGATAGTTTATACCCCAGGGCATGCCGAATTACTAGTTGCCTCATACGCAGGGTATCGAGGAAGAAAGGGTCCTAAAGAGGTAAGTGAGACTCGGGTTAGAACCCCGTCTTCTCCTGCAGTTGAGGCGGAGGGTGACATCATTTTCCTGACCTACCCTCGTATCAGTCACTTGATCTGTTGCTTTAATAAAGCCCCATGACCAAGGCAACTCATAAAAGAAAGTGTTTAACTGGGTTCACCCTTCAGAAGGTCAGGGTCTATACCTGAGGAGCAGAGGCACTGGACAGCAGGTAGCCAGAACAGGGGCTGAGTATTCACATCTCACAAGCAGGAGGCAGAGACAGCACCCGGACCCCAGGGACACGCCTCCTCCAACGAGGCCACACCTCCGAATCCTTCCCAAATGGTTCCAACAAATGGCGACCCAGTCTTCAAACATATGAGCCTATGGGGGCCTTTCTCACTCAAACCACCACAAGTGTCCGAACTCATTCCATGTCTATGGCTTCAGCTTGTTTAGGGCTGGGTCTCTATCTGGCCTCATATTCCTACCTGGACCCGTGGGGGTCCAGCCTGTTACTGCCTCTATCTGCCAACCCTTATAACAGTGCCTGCCTGGCAAGATGGTGACAGGCGTGTGTAAAAGAAACAAAGAAGGATTCCAGCACCTAGGAGGCAGAGAAAGATGGACTCGGAGTTCAAGG